>PNEQ01025575.1:9762-25774 GCA_003012365.1 Medauroidea extradentata
ATATATATATATATATATATATATATATATATATATATATATATATATATATATATATATATACATACATACACACACGCACACTTACTAGCTGGTTCCAGCAAACGTCGTTTGCGGGGATTTCAATTTAATGCAACACTATTACTGAAACAAAAAACTTTTGAAAAGGGCTAAATGGAGAAAATTATATTAAGGGTTATCAATGTCCATTTCAGAAACATAATGAAATTAATTGTTTCACGATTTTCTTTCCTTTCAGAATTCTGTTCTACCACTATACACCTTTTTGCCTCCCACCTACTCCTAACTAAAATTAGTTTTGGTAGAAGTGAGTTTTTTTTCATTAAATTAGAACCTTTTCGGGCCCTCCGTTCTGCCCATATAGCTCATTTTGAGCCACCTACCTCCAAAAGTTAGATTCATTTTCAGCTAAAAACTTTGCGGACGCACATACAGCAACTCACCATGTCCAATTCCAATTCTACCCGTCTACTCCGTTTTGCCCTCGGAACTGCATTAAGTTATCTGCTGCCAAACTTAAAAGTTGTAAGGTAACTATAGTTGATGTTGAATTATATGTAGTAATATACAGTAACGATTAGTAATTTTTTTTAATGTTAAATCTGTAGTGCTCACTTTATCCCCGAACAACCTATACCATGCTCTAGATCGTTGTACTAATCCATTGCTATTTTTCATGAGAACGAACATGTTATCTGTCGTCTTCTTCTGCCTCTTCTTCTTCTTACACCGTCATGTTTATTTTCAGTTCGAATGTTCGAGTGTTGAGTGTGTTTAAATGAACAATGTTGCAATTGAGGAGAAAACTTTCAAAACCAGACACGTCAACTTTTACAAGAAAGCGGGGGAAAAATACCAATATGTTGTTGCGTTATTAACGAAAATTAAATACTGTAGATTTGTGTTTGCACGTAATTTAACGGTCAAATTGTCGATATTAGTATGACATAAATAATTACGTATTTAGTTTGTTACTGTAGAAAATTGGCCATGTCAACGAAAACGTCTGGCTTTAAGTGTTAGTAAACTTGCCAGAGGCAACATTTCCTATTTCTGTCTCATCCAATAGATAGCGCATGTTGAGACTTTGTATTGAATTAAAAACTGTAGTGGGGTGCCTATGTCTGGTTTCGAATGTATGTTCCTCAATTATAAAATAAAATTCAATTTTAAATAGTGGACTTGAATTCACGTACTTTTAAACACATTTGTTCGTTGCATCAAACACTTGAAACATGCCAAGTAAGCTGAATAGTAATCTAATTAATTATTATTGCGTTTAGGCCAACGTATAAATCTTGTATTTACAAAATAAATTATCAACAAATATTTCAAACAAACCAACAGCATTAAAATAATTCTGAAGAATGTAATAACATGATGTAAAACTAAAATGTCGCCTCAATTCATGCTCTGATTATTTGCAAAAAAAAAAAAAACTTATATTAACCGGTGTTGTTATATAAAGTCACAACACCGACAGTTTGACGTAACTGAACCTACTTCTTTGACAACAAGGAAAATAAAATTAAAGAACTTACCGACTTCCATGTATGGGGCTGCAAATACCTACAAGCGTTAAGTCAAAATACATTGCCTGTTTCTTTTGCGAAGGAATTGAAAACAACGTTTAGAACGTGGATGTAACATCTTCTTTCTCACACATGTGCTATGCCATTCTTGTAGAAGTAGCGAAAATATTGCAATAGTAGCTATTTGATAAACGGAAAAAAATATTTTACAAAATTTATTTTGTGTTCATCACAAAAATATTTTACTGTCGCTACTAAAATTTCGTGGCCACTTCTAAAATATTTTGTAACTTCTACAAAATAATTTTTCAGGGAAGACTTCCTACAGTATTTTTCTTTCAGTGTATTCAGCTGCCTTACAGACTCACCTTGTGAAATAATTGTTTGGCTTTATTTAGCGTTTTTTAAAATTAAAGTAACGCACATGATAGTCGAACCCGAGTTCTTTACACTCGAAGCCCGCGCCTTGTGAATCAAGTTCAGAGAGTAGTTTGACAGTTTGAGAGTTTATATCCTTTGTTATAAAATACATCAAATATATGACACGTGCGAATAAATAAGTTTAAGTTGTTAAGTTCCACTTCTTAGTTTTCGATTTCCTTTCCAGCGTGTTTTATTTTTTTACACTACAATATAGAGCTTCATCAAAAAAAAAATTAACAACTGACTAACACCGATGTTGTAGTTTTCACAGAATTTTTGAACAAAATCTTTATTTTTCGAGCATACATACCGGAAACGAAATTGCCAAGATGATGTAAATAAACTCGTATTTTGCACGAAAATGAACGGAAGTAGGTTCAAGATGCCGTTATACCGCGGTGGAACATTCTGCACATGCCGGAATATATTTGAAAGCAATCTACTGGGCGCTACATTATGCCAAGTAGAATTATATCGAATGATCTCTACAACATCTGATCGATATAGTGATATTACTATAAAGCAGGCATGCCCATATAAAATGGTTTGGTGGGACCAACAAAGAATATGTTCGTGAATTCCCAAAGAAATATTTTTCAAGAGTAACGCGAACCATATATTGCTACTTTCGTCTGTGTTATCTTTGTTATATTATCCATTCGTGTGTGTTGTCTTCGTCCATTTATCTCACACCTAATTTGTCTATACTTTTGGTTTTGTGTCATCTGTTTGGATACAAAAATGTTTATTACCTCCCAAAATGTTATGCATTGTATACGGTTTGATGACTTCAGTTGGACGGTGTTGTGTACCAACACTCTATGCGTCAATTTTTAAGTTATCAGTAAAACATACTATAAGTTCTTTGGATTTGAAACAGTTTTACATACAGTATAGTTGTCTCATAAATCCAACATTAATAACCGTTGAGGAATAAAATAGTTTTAGTAACACCGTTTCAAAGCAGAAACATATTTTATGCCAAACAAGCTGTTGGCGCATAGTCTATACGCATAACACCGTCCAGTTAACATTGTCTTCACATTTCGTTTTATCGTGGGTTTTCTGCTACTCAAAAAGCGAATTGTCGGCAAGGGGACCGCACGCTGTTCAATTACGCGTCTCGCTACTCCAATGATGTGTGATGCGTTATCCTATACGTGGTTCTCGGCCGAGAAAAAGCCAGACAATTGTGCCGAGTTGAAGAACTGTGGTTCTGCACGCTCTCTTGGAATGAATGTAGAGTTTGGGCGCAAACCGAACAACCGAATATCTCGGATCCTTTGTACCGTATCGGTATTTAACATCACTTTGACTCTCTCCGAGGCACAGTGCTCGAGCGCTCCCTCAGGTACGAAGAGGCACGCAGATGGATGAACCGCGAGAAGACGAAGAACGGAGAAACAGGACGAACGCGGGGCTGACAAAAGGTAGAGCTCGTGTGGTTGAAGGAGGAAGGGTGGTAAGAGATGGAGATTTCCAAACGTCGCTCTCGAGTAATCGAAGCGTGATGGCGGGAAAGGGGGGTGTCGAGTGGTTCGGGAAAAGTTTTTCTTCCCCCTCAGCAGCAGCAGTCGCGGTAATCGGCCGACGCGAGCCGACGAAGAAGTTCCCCCTGTGAATATAACAAGGGACGTGACGTCGGCGAGAAGCGTTAATATTTTTATCTCGGAGCCGCACGAGTCTTCTCCGCGGATTGCCGAACACCAGGGGGAGGCGGAATGGAACAGGGGCCTCGTCGCTGAATGTTGAGGCTCGAGCACGTTCACGACCTCCTTTGCACCCAACCATCCTCCCCCACCACACCTTCCATCCGGAGAGTCCCCGCAAAGGGAATAACTCTCGCATTTATCGGTCGACGATTCGCGGCACGTCGACGTCTGGGGAGTTAGGCTCTCGCGACGTCTCCCGACACCAAACTTCCGCCATTCTCGTCGTCGGGAATCCAACCAGGCGGTGGCGCCACAGCCCTGGAATCTAATTACGATCACCGATCAAAGAGTTAACGATGACTAGAGGCACGAACATTTCGCGAATTGATTCTAGGTCAGATTGAACGTCAATAATGTATACTTCACTCCATCTTCTGTGATTAGACGAGAGCGGTTTTAACACACATTTGACGACTGAAAGTCGGTTATAAATAAGAAAACAAGTCGTGGGGATATAACGTGCCACACGTTTTTACTGTTAGAAGCCAATGGATATTCGGCTTCAGCCGGTACACGTATAGAACTGAGAAGTCTAAGCTGTTGCCAGATGAATACGAGAAATACTCGTTCCTCTAACTATCGAACAAGGTTACTTGGGAGTTGATCGAGTTGCTGATGAGCTCAGCCGGTTCCCTTTTCGGACGTAAACAAATTTCACTTGGATCTGTTTCAATTGGAATTAATCTGACATTTTACTCTACCTTCACTAAGTGACTCTTCTTTAAAGCTTGTTACAGAGGCCATCGGACCTTCTATTTCAAGCAGAGAAATACTGGGGAGTGTTTTGCGCATCGCCTATAGGTTTGTTCTCACATCGGCGTGTTTCCATTTGTCCCTGTATTATTTCGCAGCGCGTGTAACTCGGCATTCTCCGCCTTAGATCCCCCGGTATATCTCTCGCTCTCGTAATGCCTTCTCTGCCGTTACCCGCTCGCCATTTTCCGCCCCCTGCAGTCGCCTTCTTCCGTCTTCATCGAGTTAAATTCACTTCCAAACCCTCCCCTCTCCCGCCTAGGCATTCGCCCGCCTCGTATCGCCGTTCGCAGTGCGGTAATTCTATCAACGTGGCGGGGGATCCGTGTTACACCATCCACCTCGGCTGCAGGGAGGGAGGGGCGGAGAAAGATGCCGTCATAACAGTTAATGCATACCGTGGCTGGGATTTGGAACTGTTTGCACACAAAACAGGCGGGGATTACACGGGAACACGAGTGTTTGCCGTGTAAGTGCGGGTTTCAGTAAAGGTGAACAGCTGGGCTTCGTATAGCATCTCGGCCGGAACGCTCGGGACTATTTCTCTTCCTGCGGATTGCTAACGATCTGCTGCTCCGCGAAGATTCCTCTAGGATTAGAAGGTTCACAGTAACCGTAAAACACGTCACACAAACCTTTAACCACACCACTTTTACTAACGCAAGTACACGATTTTACTCTTCTGGTATCTCTTAATTACGGAGTATTCTACAGTGCCTGCAAAAATGTTCCAAGTGCTGTTTCTTTCTATTGTTTCACTTTATATCATATATTTGTCTCGAATAAATAAACGAACCAGTAAGTTACTTTGCAGAGATATGAATTCAAATTCCGTCAGAGTCACAGAACTAAGAACTGAGATTTTTATCACACGTGTATGGTTTTGTATGCTGCTTAGGCGTTGCGCGTATATCGAGGACTTAAAGAGCACAAATATTGTATGCCCATTTTTAGGAACAGTAAAAGAATATTTCATATTGTTCTCACAACTACCAGTTACAAGTTAAAGTATATGTATTATTATTTTTCCATGGATTACCTAGTAATATACATTATGAACAAGTTATCTCTACTAGCAAGTTAAAACTTTACTTTAATAAATATTAATTAGACGACTTGCATGGAGATACAATATGTTTGCTTTAAGAAGTCGATATGTAACATTATTTTAACAATTACAGTAGGCCTAATGCACTCAAAACAAGTATGATAAAGAAACGGCTCAACGCAATTTTTAACAATATCTCATCTGTGCTCTGTAGGTATAATTTGTTATGCTCATGTATAAATTTTACACCATCTTAAATTTAAAATTGTCAGTGTAATTGTTTCAATTTACAGTGCGTGATATCGTTTTTTAAATTAGTGCTTCATTTATTTACAAGTAGGAGTGGTTTCATGATCTGTAATTATTGAGAGAATATTACATAACTTGAGATTTTTAAATGTTTGTTACAATGGGAGTTTACAATTAAATTTTATTGGAATGTGGACATACGCCATTGTTCATGTTTAGCAGATCAAACCTTTGTTGAATGACAAAGTACGAAAACAAACAAGAAAGAAAGAAACAAATATAAAACGCACACAAAAATATGGATGGTCCAGGCTATATAAGCCCCATTTTTCTAGCTAACTTCATTCGCATCTTGGTGTTCCGACCAGCTGTGTCTCAGCCTGAAGACGGGGATAGATCGTAGTTTCTGAAACGTTGAATTTCTTCGTTGGTTTTAACTTGTGTTGTGCTGTCTATTGTCCACTGTTCACTGTTTATTGTCTACTTCCATCTTGTTTCATATTGGGAATCTGGTTCTATATTTGTGTCTGTCTTTTGTGTATGTTTTATGTGTCTGGGTGTTGTGTCAATATTCGACTGAATTACATTTCTAGAATTCTTTGTTGTCTAATATAACTTTTATTAAAAAAACAGATAGAATTCCTCTGGAATTGCTTTTTTTTATATATATTTTTGTGTGCGTTTTATATATGTATTTTTTCCCCCATACTTTTTCATTCAACACAAGTTTGATCAGCTAAACATGAGCAATGGCGTATGTCCACAATCCAATGAAATTTAAATACATAACTTCACTTAGGCTTGTTCATATTTAGCAGAGCAGCTCATAGCTAGGTTATATTTCCGGCTTGTGATAAACACGCATGCAGTTTATGCACACAAGAAGAGAAAATATTCAAACGCACACACAAAATGGAGAAAATTGAATTTTGGCAAGCACGTCTACAGTAAATTCTGTTCCCTATTTTTAAGGGCATGTTATGTGGTCAAAATAATTTTCCGTACTTTTAGTATGTTTCATATTTTTATGACATTTCAGCAAGTACTAGCGTGAGAAAAGTTTCAGAAAAGGAGCAGCTAGTTATCGGCTTTAATTAGATTAATTTAAGCCTATAACTAACCAAAATTATAAAACTTTTTGCTTCGAAAAAATCATGCAACGCAGCAAACACAATTCTGAACAAATTTATGAGATGGTTGTAAGTTATATTTTTAGTACTTCCTTTTAGATTTTAAGAATAATAGTACAATAAAACAGCGTAAGTTAAGGCCAAGATCTTTCATTTATTTCAGACAATTGCAAATAACACGAATATTTAACCAAATGCTTTGAAAAAAATTGAAATTGTGTACAGTCGTATGATACACAATTTTGCCAGAGCGTTTTATTTAAATAATGTACCGTTTGCTAGCAAAAAATTAATTTGCTTCATTTGGGTTTATTTTGACAACAAAATAAGTGTTATTTCAAGGACAAGAATCTAAAAATTCGTTTGGGGTATTGCAAAAGAACAATTTAGATACAAACTATGATATATATAAGTGTTAAAACTGCACGAATGAATTATTGATATATGTATTTATTTCAGTTAAAAGAACATATGTTTTCGAAACCACTGAAAAACTGAAGAGCGAGGCCCCATGGTCTTAAGCGTGAACGAAGTTCAACCAATAGAGAATTGTGTTTTTACAAAATTCAGTGTCACGTCATCTCTCTTTATAACGTTTACTTGTTGTAACAGGCTACAGTTGGAAAGTATTAACATTTTAACTAACGTGTGTATTTTAAGGGGCATTACCAAGGATAGCTATGCTTAAGAATTAATAAAGAACTACCCTCGCAATTTACTCAAGACTCAAACCCACAACCTTTCGCCAACGTTTCTGTTAACTATACCGCTGATGTCGGTCCTCACGAGTTAGCACTCGCAGCAAAGGTAGAGGATTTTCTTCAAGCCATCGCGGGGATCATGTGGAACATATGTCGATACAGAAGATTGCCTGTTCTTCCACAGTAGTGTGGGAAGGAAATGTTAGGTTCGGGATTGCTACAAGAAAACTTCGTACTCAGTTACTGTTCTGGTTCCCTCAGTTCTCAGCAAGATAAGATGATAAACCGTCTGTGTATTATTTTCATAAACTTAACTCTAAATACCAGAGTATATCTATATTTCATATGGTTCCACACTTTGAAAGAAAAATTTCGTAAGATGTCTTCCCTGCAAAATTATTTTGTAGTAGTTACAGAACATTTTAGTGGTGGCCATAACATTTCAGTGGCGACAGCAAAATATTTTTGCAATGAACACAACATAAATTTTGCAGAGTGAATACCGACAACATATTTTGTAGCTGCCACAAAATATTTTTTTCGCGGCACTGTGATAAAATAGTACCCACTCCCTTCATGAAGCACTAGTAACTAGAGACCTGAAAAATTTGCGTTTTAATTCGGGCACAAGCTAGAATTCCAACAACTGTAAGTTTGTGTCACTTTCGCAGTTGGCCTGAGACTTATTTGACACCTCCTGGAAGTCTCTGAGCCAATAATGGAAATGTAACTAATACAGACACAGCATATGACTTTAACAGCCAGCAGCTAATGAGCATCTGCTGTCTGCTTCAGTTCACATATATTCTTGCAGGCTAGCTTACAGGTCAGGGAACACGCGAATTTTCCCCGTCTCATCCAATAACACAAGGTATTTTTGGTCAAATTTTGGAGTTTGTTTGCCACGAGTCAAGCACAACATTATTTTACAGCACTTTTAGCCAAATTAAAATTTAAAATGCCAAGAAGTTATTAGAATTTATTGGTTTGTGGACATACGCCATTACTCATGTTTTGTTGACCGAACTTGTATTGAAAGACGAAGTGACAAAATACCATATAATACAATTTTTTGTATTTGGTCACATCGTCTTTCAATACAAATTCGGTCAACAAAACATGAGCAATGGCGTATGTCCACAAATCAATAAATTCTAATTGTAAACTCCCATTGCAACTAACATTTAAAAATCTCCAGAAGTTATCTTTCATAAGTTTAGTTTTAATGTTTTTGTTGACTGAAGAAAAGTATCTCGAAAATTGTAGTTTTGTATTGTTGTCCAAAAATAGTAAAGTAAGATGTTATGGTAATGTTAATACGTCATCCACCACACACAGTTCTTCCCCAGTCCTTGAAGATATAACGTTAGAAACGTTACGTTATGTCTGTGCTGGTGTTCTTGGAACTGGACGGAGTTATCAATGCACGTTTTCCCAGCTGCAGTTTTTCAGAACTTAGAAAGCTGAAAGCTGTATGTATACAACAAGGGTTGACCCTACCAGACATCGTAGCCGGATCGCGTTGCTAGGAGTCAAGCACTCTAACCTCTGCGACAACCGAAGCCCTCACACTATGGCGTGGATGATGTGTGATGAAGACGAAGCAAGGGCACGAGAAGTGGACGTACCAACCCTCCCCGCCAATAAAGAACTGCCAATCTAGATCAACTTACGCCACGCTATTTAGCTTAATTGTCTGCCTTTTTTCCCTGACGATATAAATAGCATACATGGCTAATTTCTGAATCAACTACGTAAATGTACGTCGAGAATCACCTCAAGAGTAATAATTAAATGTTAGAAACAGCCAAAATAAGGGACGTCTGGAAAATGTAGAAATTTCAACTAATACTTTTATTCCAACTACTGTAAAATTATAGCAGTTCACAGTTTTGACAATAGATAGCGCTATTACTATAAAATATTTAAAACGCATATATAATTAAATTACAATGAATTTTTTTGCGGTGATACTAGATTCATTTCGTACGTCTATTAAATGTTCCTTTATATTAACACAATATTCTTACAAATATCTAAATTAAATTTTAATAATGTTACCGTATTTAAAATATGTGCGATGACAGTCGCAAACTGAGTAACAGAATGTGTTACAACTCAAATATTAATATTTGTTGCGTTGGATGATTTTCGTTAGTGTCTGTCTCCATACGATGCGCACGTAGTAATAATGAACGTTTGTTGCGAAGAATTGTTTGTTTTTAATTTGCGTATGTAAATTTGCTTAAATGTTTACACTTTGTCCTATTTCAAACATTTATATCAATATTTCAGGTTGAAGTTACCCAGCACGAAACAACTGCGATTGTCACCTGCAAAGCAATGCTTTGAAAACTTTTTATCATAAACTAACATGGCAACAAAGGAAAGCTCAGAAAATTGTAAATATCTGAAAATTCAGAACATTTCAAATTACTTGTTCTCTACGCAATAGAACTCTAAAATACACCTGAACTTCCACATTGCCTTAGAGGGGAATACGTTTATTGATGCAGGCTTTACTTAATTCATAAACTCGCCACCAGATGTCAGCCACTTTGCGCGACAGCGCGAATATCTGCATGTTATGTGGCGGGGCACAGCCAATCAGACGACGGTTTAAGGGGTGTTAATCCCTACCACCTTGGATTTATCTGTTTCTTCTCGATAACTCCTGTTCCAGTCGATGTATCAAAATTTTTGTCACGACAGGGCATAGACACAAACTTAACGATTTTATGTAATTGCTGGAACCATAATATATCATTATTTTGCAACGGGAAACAGCTGAAAAGGATATTTTTTTTTGTTTACGGGAGCGACTTCACAGGCCACAAAATTAACAGAAACAATCCCATATGGATTCCAAAAAGTGAATGAATCAATGAGCTATGCATTGTCAGAGTGAAAAAAAGTAAAACATTTTGTATATTCCCTGATTTATAAGAAAAACCACAAAACCGACGTGATAGGGATCAATCCCGTAAGTTCACTTGAAAGGATTATCGATTCTGTAAGCCTATCCGTTCCGTGCTGTGGCCGGTCGGAGATGTCGCTGGCCCTGGGGTTGGCCTGTGATCTCGGGCAACGCCACGGGACGTGTTTGTGCGTGTGTGTGTTCCGTAACCCCCTCTCCAACATCAAACCGTCCTTTCTGCCCCGAAACCGCCGACCCACACGATTCGGGCCTGGGCGAGCCATGGTGCTTGCTACTGCCCCGCCGGGCGACGGAGTTCCTGCTCAGTTTAATGGGGATTTGTCGGCCTTGATCCGGCACTAGGGCGTCTCTGATCCCGCAGACTGCCGGTTGGACCACTAACGCCCCCACCCCGCCCCCCAACTACCCCAGCCTCTCTCTCTCAGAACCGTCGGTCGCTTTTTAATCCCATCAGCAGGCCCGCCAATTTTCGTCGGAAGGGAAGAGGGACAGCGCTTTGGCCGGGGGGAGGGCTCGAGTCAATCAGATAATCGGATAATGGTCCATCTCCCCCCTTCCCCTCCCTTCCATGACTTGACCAGTGTTTCAACGTGCTAGAGTGTGACATGTACCTTCTACCCCCCCGGTCATCAGTCATCGCTCCAGGGGAGGGTGGATAATTACTCAACACCCGCGCTGTGAGCGAGACTGGATTACCGACTTCAGTTTCTGGAAGGCACTAACGTGACATCGACTCTGGACAGAGATCGATAGGTTATTGGAGATACTTCGCCGACGCAACTTGCGCCAGGCGGAACGTCCGCATCACGGAATGTTTAGTAATACAGAAGAAAGGTTAATACTACAGCAGGCTGGAAATATTAGCGTTAAAAGTTTGGCACAGGGAAAATTTCTGCACACTTCAGCGCTGGCATCGTTAAGGGGTCTCGCTGGATAGGCTGCGTTTGTGTGAGACAGGGGCGGTAGAAGTGCCATTAACGGATGTATATAATTAAGGTCAATTCTACTACAGGTTAGATAGAAAATTCGTTTTCTTATGGGAGAGCTTGGCACAAGGAAAATTTCTACCACTAGTATCGCTTCGATCGCTAAGAGACCAGATAAATACGAAACTGTAGTAAAATATAATTTAAATAAACTTGGAAATTTTATTAGTAATTCAATTTAGTTTTAAAGTGAAAAGAAACCAATTTCGCGTTTTAAATTATCAACTTAACATAACTTAAAATTCAGGAAAGCTCTGTGATTGGTCAGTTTGGTGCATTAGCGATACCAGCGCTCAAGTGGCAGAAATTTTCCCTGTGCCAAACTTATAACATTGATCTTTCTAACCTTTAGTAGAAATAACCTTAATATAATGCACCCAGAAATAAATATTTTGTGGTAGCTACAAAATATTTTGTGGGTATTCACCCAGCCGAATATATTTTGTGGATACAACAAAAACAATTCGCTGTCGCCAGTAAAATATTGTGGTAACCAAAAGAATGGTTTTGTACACTACAAGATAATTTTGTAGGGATGTCTTCCTACAAAATGTTTCTTTCAGTGCATCATCGCTTCTCCGCGCAAGCCACACAGCTGGCGTACAGTCCTTCACTATTACCCCTTTTCCTATGGGACTTTAAGCGACGACCACATTATCTTATTTGTGAGCAGCGTAGTTCAAAGTCTAACACTTGTTTATGTAATTATGTTTTTTAGAGTACGATTGTTAATTTCCCAGGTACGACAGTCTGAAAAAGCCATTTTTGGCCGTTTTGAGGGGTCAGAAAATAATGTTTCTAATAAACTTGCCGAACATTTAAAACCATAGCGACATAGATTGAAGTGTTTGTTCTTTTCGTAGGTACACAGATAAAATGTGCGTTAAATAATTTCCTCAAAAAGGGGAAAGTCATAACCAGCGCCAAAGCAGTAAATTTTCACAACTTTCGACATAACTATAACTTTTTCCCTTCGCTTATTATAGAAAATCAAGGCTCGACAATCCGTAGATTACACTTTTGTACACCTTCTTACTTTAACGCATAGTCACAGACTTTCTAAATTTTGGAACACTGATGGCAGATAGAAAACATGTATTTTTTTCCTTTCTGCCATCAGTGATCCAAAAATAAGACAGCCTGTGGCTATGTAGTAATGTAAAAATGTGTATAAAATTAAACTGACCAATGGTAGCGCTTGCGTGAATTTTGTGTTACACTAAATTGATAAAAATACAAACTTTATTTGTTTTTTATTTTCAAATTATCCTTAGTAAAGACAAGCTAAATTTAAGTTTACTTAGGTGTCGTTATTTTTTTACACCCCTTATCGATAGGTAGAAGCTAGAGACCTGGACATTTGGCGGGTTCAACGACCAGCCGGCTAGACTCCACAGTCCTGTGTACACTATGTCCTCAGATACTTGTACATTGTCTGTTGCTCCAGTGAGTGGCCAATTGTACACGTGACAAGGTACCACCGGAGTCAGGCAGGTTTGCTATTGGTTGGGAGTCTTCGAGAACAAGTCTAATAAGCAGTAACCCAATCGCTGACGTAATTAGTATGTACAAGAGTTTAAAATCTAACGTTTCCTAAAAAGAATCCGCGAAAATTCCAGGTTTCTATTGATAGCAGCGCTACCAGTGGTGGAATTTCAGCATGTGCAATCCAACTCCTTTCCTCCTTCATAAGAAAACACATTTTCTTTCCAATCTGTAGTAGAATTAACCATAACTAGAGATGGTGTTATATATCGCGAAAATTTGTTGTGCCAACATAGCCTTCTGAACACTGTGTTTCTCACAACGTGTATGAGTGGGCGATACACACCTGACACTTCGTAGTTGTCTGCAGACGAATAACAGACAGCAAATATTACATTAGCGGTATTCTTATTGGCTCAGTCAAATAGGGTAACAGCTCCACGTACAGGAAATAGCCAATGAGCTTCTGTTCAGCTGAACGTACGTTGGAACCCAGCAAATAGTCAAGTTTTCCCGCGATAAACCACCATATCTAACCACAACAGAAGTGGAATAGGCAGAGACTGTCACACGCTCCAGAACATTACTTTGGTGTCCATCAGCATGGCGCGGAACCGCCAATCAGCGTCGGCTGCTCTGATAACCGGCAGCCAGGCCAATAGGAAACCTGCCGTAACATGCAGGAGCCAAACAGACACGGGCAGCCAATGAGGGGTAAAGTTAAGCCGTTACGTAATTTCACGTCTATGTCACTATGTAGTCTGTGTCCACATGCTACCTCAATCACTAGAAGTAAGGTTATATACAGGCTATGAAGCTCCATGTTGTTGATTGACAAGATACAGTTTTCACGGCTATTAGCGCTGGTATACATCATTTCATATAAGTTTGGTACAATTTGACAGCTACTTATGGGCAATAAGTTTTACTATTTTGTGATATGTGGGGCAATGTAAGACAAACATTGCTGTATAAATGGTGAAATGGACATTTCCGGCTAATTTTAGAACTAATATGGCTTGCACTGTGCAACAAATCATGAAGTATAATAAATAATTGCCCATAAGTAGCTGTCAAATTTTACCTGACTTAAATGAAACAGAGTATATCAGTTAGGCCTCCGGCACAATTGGCTGTTTTTTGTTGGTGATGTTGTTAATAGTTGGCGTGGGTTGACACAATAGACGGTTGTGTATCATGTTGTTATAGGTTACAGGTAGCTGAAATAATTATAGTTGATCATGCGTTTCGAACCCGAATTTCAGTGTTGTTCTTTGTGTTTAAGGACATTAGAAATAAAATGAGGCTTAATAATGTTTTTATGTTAGCACCTAACATACCTTATTCGTGTTCTGCATTCTGATTGTCCGGTTGTACTTGAACCAACAACTACCAGAAGTGGGAATTGAAATGCTTTCGTGACCAAGACCAGCTCATGCAGCCCCAACTACAACCACCATCAGACAGTTCTGCCATCACGCACTTGGTAACCTGTCTTTCAACTGTCGCCAACACAAACAACCAACAACAACATAACAACAACCATCAGTTGGACCAGAGGTCTAAGGGTGCTATTGATGGATGGCGCTTGTGGAGAAAATTTTGTCATTCGGCAATGTTCGGTTTCACACCCGAAGTTCTCTCTATGAGCATCAGCACGAAATGGACTTCTTAGTGTTGTCAGCGCTACTACCAGTGGGCATATTTTACCAAACTCGTTCATAATATTTTAGATTAGGTGATTTATCGCAGGAGAACTTCAACGCACGTTCAGTACGTCGGAAACATTGTTTATGCTATTGACTGTCGTGTGTACGTGAAAACTATTCCTTATTTGACAGAGTCAATGATAATTCTGCGGTGTTTGGTCTACAGACAACTATTACGTGTTGGACAGTCGTCATTATATCGTTAAAGAGAGTGAAAAATCGCGAAAATCTTTGGTGCCAATGTAGTCTCCAAAGTTTTCTAGCGTGTTGCTCCCAGTATGATTGGACGGTGATAACTTTAGACAGTTCAAATTATTGTAGACAAGTGATTAGTATCGGCGTACCGGAATTATCATTGGTCCGGTTAAACGAGAAACCACAAATAACGAAATAAGAACATCGTACACGGAGATACTACATTGAAAACTAGCAAATAGTCGTATTTTCCTGCGATAAATGACTATCTATCACGCACGTCTTAAAGAAATGCAGTGTTTTCAAGGGTATGTTGGCATAAGAAATTTTCATTGTAAATCACCTCTCTATAGGTTGTTCGGAATAAAGTCAGCTATTTGGAAAGCCAACTTAACTTTTCTTCCTTTCAGTTAATTAAAAGTTTCCTGGCATTTTTTAATAAAAAAAACACTCTAAGTAACAACCGAAGAGTAAAGATTGTATTGTACTCAAAAGTTAACACCTAAAGTTTAAATTAATAATATTTTAATATCAGTAATTAAAGACGATGGTTTATCGCGGAAAAACATAATGTTACAAGTTTGGAGAACACAAACTTTACATGTGGGCAATTCCCATGAGTTCTTTTGGGATAGAGGTCTTATAATTATAAATAAAAGAGTTAAATCAAGTACTGGATTTAATAGCTCACGAAGCTATGAAATACACAAAACAGTAATCAAATATAACTCTCACAACACAAGTAATTACACACACAATTAGTACTGTTCCACAGAACGTTAATTAACTTAGACAATTAAAGCACAAGAATATTAACTATTAATTAATTAAACACTACAAATCACAAAATCCTGTCATATATCCAATCAACAGTTACTCCAATGACAATGTACAACCTTAACAGTCCTAAGGGAGGATGGCTCACCATGTTCAGTGCATCACCCAGAGTGCACCACTGTCTTCACTCTTGAAGTCTTCGGTTCGACTCCCGTCGCACACCTCTTCTTCACCTGTCGACCCACAGCAGAAGCCCTCTTGTCTCACCCAGTACTGCTCCGAAGGTATGTGCCTGTATCCTTGCAGTAGACTCCGACGTCACCAAGACGTCTTCCTGACATCACCCAGATGTC
>PNEQ01025576.1:0-10650 GCA_003012365.1 Medauroidea extradentata
GGCATATACACCTAGGTTCATGTTCCAATTAGGGGGCCGCGGAATATCGCTGGTATATAAGTTATATAAAACTGGGCCTAGGATGCTGCCTTGGGGTACTCCTGCCCTAATTTCTTTAAAATCTGAGGTCGCTCCGTCAATAGTAACGGCAAAAGAGCGCCTATCTAAGTAAGAGGCAATGAGTTTAATATAACAGTCGAGGAAATTTATACAGAAAAGTCGGGATGAGCTCAACTTTTTCTGTACAGCTCGACCGGAAAAAATCAAGCCTTCTGATTGGCTGTTCGGTTTCTGGATTGTCCGGATCTGCATGAACTGTGGACGTGTGAATCCACCTTAAATGTACACATTTTTTATATGTTGGCAAAATGTTGATTTAAACGCCCGATATATGTAAATAATATGTTCACAAATATACGTGTGGCGATAAGATTATGTAAACTATTTATAAAAATATTGACATTTTTTATCTGTTGGTAAAATGACATCGAATGTCTTACATATGTAGATTATACATTAAGAGTTAGTTTTCTGCCCCTCAGAAATAGCATGTGCAGTACCTCAGATACTTTGTAATTACTAAGTAGAGAAGCATGATACACGATTGCAATTTTTTTGTGCACGGTAATAGACATCAATGGAGATTTGTAAAGCTTTAAGACAACAAAACTCATTAAGACCTCTTTATTATGCTTCATTAAAATCATGCAAGTTTGATGCTTGTTTCAGAAACAAGTTCTAATTAAAAATGGAAACTGCTTCTATACAAATATAGATCGTACTTTGAAGAAAATATTCATTAAATAAAAGTATTATGTCGCGCCGATGAATTTTAAAAGGCAGCGTAAATTCGGAAGCTCTGCGCGGCGAAAATGCGGCCTTCGAATCCTAAAATCCACGCTCCACGGCCGGCAAGTTTAGGCGAGCCCCGCCTCTCGCTTCTGGAGAAAAGAAGAGGGGGAACTAGAGGACTGTGCAAACCCTCCCTCCTTGGAGCCGCAGGAATGCGCCCTGACCACAGGGGGTTGGGGGAGGGGAGCTAGCACCGCAACACGCTACACGGCCAGCCCGAAGTGAAGAGAAGAATCAGGCTAGCTGTTTGACATCCCTAAATAAGTTTCGCCCAGAACTAGGAGGCTTGTGTTCATATGGCAAATGTTCAGGAAATTTGTTTGTTTGGCTGACATTCTGTTGAACGATGTAATTTCTTAAATCGATTTATGCAGTTAGTGATTTACTAAATTTTTATTTCGTATTTACGGCACACAGCACAGTAAAAGGTGTGGATGCTTTATCTTACACTGAGTATTTTGCACATTATATATAAAAAACAATTACACAGATACTCACTACATATTTAACAATCAAATTAATACATAATTAAAGAAAAATAAATTAATTTGAATAAATACACACATGCGTACATAAAAAAACATACACACATTCATACACAGATTCGTGCACATACGTATGAGATCAACTATTAGGTAAAATGCTATCGATTGTTCTTTCATATTTCATCTCATGTAAGTTAGGAACGTCGTTGGAGTTTACGATCTTCGCCTGTCTTGTCAATTCACTTCGCTCTTCTCAAATTCATAAATAAAATTTAAAAAAAAAAAAACAAGATAAAATGAAAAGCCAGTGCTTGTTTCCGCCAACAGGCAAGGTCACAGTGTGAAGGGTGGGCTGGTTGCTCGACAACCGAGACAGTGCCTGTTGCCCCCAGCTTGAAGCCCAAAAAAAGGGATGATGTGCGTGAGGAATGTGGAGCAGTGACGGAATGCAAGACAAGGCTAGGGAACGGGAGTTCCCAGAGAAAACGCGCTGGCCAACTGCAGTGTCCGCCACGTTTCCCACTGTGAAAAATTTGAGCTTATCCCGCCGGAGCTGGAACGCAGATCACCTAGTGGGGAGGCAAGCCCTAAATAAAAAAACTTGTTGCAATTTGCTAATTAAAAAGCCGAATGCAAAATGCGTTGGGCAACCCTAACAGTTTTGGTGTTAAATCATTTTTTCTCGTACGTGAAAATTTCCCAGCTTTACTTAAATTAACTTTTTTCAGGACCACTATTTGTGACTTGTGTGAATTGGTTTTATCAATTAAATTCTTATAATTTTATACACAGACCTCGGAATAATTGCATTGAAGAGTTTATCGTTCAGTCTGTAATCAAATTAAGCACTGCTGCTGAAAATAAACGCCATATTCGTAATGTAAACAAACTTTGTGAATAAACTGATACTGTGCATCATATAATGCACTACTACTGCCGTCTTAGCAACTTCAGAAATATATTTTAAAAAAATTATAACCACACTAACCTATTACAGAACTACCGTGTAAGGTGTTACGAAAAAAATCTAAACCAGAATATAGTTTCGAAGAATCTATACGAGCTTGTTTTTATAAACTGCCTACTATACCATCCAAGAGGTGCATACTGCTGTCATATATTTGGGTAGACACAGTAGAAGTCTTATAGTGGATGTTGACAGCAACTCTTTAGAACAGTTTAATGCAGTTGTTACAAAACACATGCGTGCAAAACAAGTAAACTTCACCACGCGGAGGTCATACCAAGGTAGATGTGCTGCAGCAGTTGTAGCACATAACGCAAAGGGACCCCTTTACATATTACATAAAACAATGTTTTCTGGTAAAAACCTAAACAAGATTAGAAAAAAATTGGATGAACGAAGAGAAAGGTGATCACAACTGTCAGCTTTGAAAATGCTTGAAAAAAGGAAAGAATGACATAAAGGGCCAATTTCAAAATCTCTCGTGAAAAAAGTTTCCAGACGAGGTCTATGGACCAAACTGCCAACAACCAGGTATGAGTCCAGAACAGTATGAAGAGGAAAAAAAACTGAATTTTTGAAGTCACTGGAAAATATGCGACAGAACCGTACTCAGGTTGAAAGAGAAACTGTGCTACAGGCAGGAAGTGGCAAGTAACTAGAAATAAGGCGAAAAATGTTGACAGCATCCTATTTCGGAAAGGTATGCCGAATGAAGCCAACTATAGCTGTAAGAGTACGGTTAAAAATATACTTTATACTCATTATTTACTGAATGTGCCAGCTATAGAACATGGAAGAAATTCAGAATCAACAGCTCTATGCCAGCCTGAAGCCCAAGAATCCCTAACTGTTCAAAAATGTGGTTCATTTATCGACAGCACATACTCGTATCATGGCGCTACCCCGGATGGTTTGGTGGGAGATACTGGATTTGTAGAAATAAAATGTCCATTTTCTGCTACAGGAATGGCTGTAATTGATGCCATAAGTCTAGGGAAACTCACGTTTTTGGAAGGGAATAAAAACAAAGAAATATCGCTAAAGAAAACACATGAAAATTATTTTCAAGTACAAAGAGATAACTGTTTTCTATATGGAAATCTGAAGATCGCCATTTGAAAGAGTAGCAAGAGATGACGAATTTTGGAGTGAAAAAATGCTTCCAAAGCTACAGAAATGTTATATGTTTTGTTTACTTCCAGAATTAGTCTATCCACGACATACTCGTAACATGGAGATAAGAGAACAAGGTTGCATACTTAATGCTCAAAATGAAAGAAACAAAAAAAATTAATTGGCAGTTAACCTAATTGGGTAATGTCACAAGAATATAGTAGTGTGTTGTAAGTATTTTTCGGTTGTGCCTAAACTGAAAACGGAGCGAAACTACTAATGCTATATATTTACAGACATATGCATAATTTTTATATTTTTAACAGTATTACACTTTTGTTGTATCATAGAAACAATTTCCTCTGTAAAAATCTAAGTTAAGAATATGTCTAGTGTGTATGTGCATATCTAATACAGATTAAATACATATAAGTTTCTCCAAAAATGCTGTAACCATATAACGTGACTACAGAGTGTAAACAATAAGTGTTTACAACCATGGTTTGGTATGATACTTGTGGAAAATGGAGTCGAAAAATATTCTAAGACACCAAGCCGCGAATTCGTTGTAAATCGGTAGCTAGTTTAATCAGGGATCAGATCATCCGGGAATCATTATTGTGTAGAGTTTCTACAACGTATGTTATTCCACGCAAGTCGGGGTCACGGATGAGGGTGAGATGAGGCCGGGCTGAATGTGGAACCAACTGCGCGCTAGTTGCGCATACAGACCTGCCGTCCCAACCAACCTGAAGAATATGTGAAATGAGGGCGGGAATGGAGCAGCACCGGAATGAAATGGCAAGGGAAAAGGAGGGATCCTAGAGAAAACTTGCCGACATCGGTATCCTCTCGTCTGGCACGATTCCCACATGCGAAAATCCGGAGTCTGACCCTGCCGGAAATCAAACCCGGATTGTCTTGGTGGGAATAGAGTGATCTGACCACTCGGCACCGCTGTCCCTTGTTGTGCATCACTGTGATGTTTTGTATATGAAACACATAATCTCATTTACGTCAAACAAATTACAGGAAGTACGTTACCCCATCTTGAAGTATTTCTTTATTGGTATGTACAGAATTGTATATTCTCAATGTTTTTACTGTTGTTTTTGCTTTATGAGTTACTGCAAATTGTCTGAAATCTGTAATGTGTTCATGATTTAATGATAAAACAAGCATGAGCCTGTATCAATATAACTTACAATGTTCGACTACGGTGGATGGATCTGATCTGTGATGAAACTAGTTCCAGCGACTCAGGTTGATTAACACTGAGCACGCAGCACGGACCTGCCGCTGCAAAGGACAAAACCCGCGTATCTCTAATACAAACTTTTAAAATTATTTTCGGATATTTTTCAACACCGCGTGTGCCGCGTATCTTGTATTAAATTGCTTGGCGCAGCTGATGTGTATAGTTGAAGTCACTTACCGTTTATATTCTGTACGCCAATATGCATGTGAAATGATAATAATTATGTTTTTTATAATTTATTATCTATTTTAATGTGATACATGCTGGTTTAATACTATGTGTACTGATCTTTGAAAGAACTGTGCAATGGGAGTGCATGACTGGATTTATTACTTGGACATACTCCATTGCGAAATAAATGACTTTCAAAAGAAAACTAAAAATAATACAAGAAAACAAGCAGAGTATGCTTTAGTCATCAGGATACATACACAACTTGAAAATCCAAAACTGGAATCTGGTCAGATAAAACAAAGGAACAACAGAAAATAAAAGAAATAACAAGAATATAAAAATAGCTAAGTTGGCATGCGACACAACGATGAGACGAAACAAAAACACAGACAGAAATACAACAAAAAACACAACGATGAGACTAAACAAAACACAAATATGTCGGACACAAACAGAAAAAACAACAAACGACAGAAATGATGAGACGAAACAAAACACAGTAGTTTTCCAAACAGTCGCACTCGTGTTCCTGAACCCTGTGTGTCTACCTGATGACGGGAACAGATTCTAGTTCCCGAAACGTCGTTAATACTGACTGTTTGGAAAACTACTGTGTTTTGTTTCGTCTCATCATTTGTGTGGTTTGTTGTTTTTTCTGTTTGTGTCCGACATATTTGTGTTTTGTTTAGTATCATCGTTGTGTTTTTTGTTGTATTTCTGTTTGTGTTTTGTTTCGTCTCATCGTTTTGTCGCATGTCAACTTAGCTATTTTTATTTTCTTGTTATTTCTTTTATTTTCTGTTGTTCCTTTGTTTTATCTTACCAGATTCCAGTTTTGGAATTTCATGTTGTGTACGTATCCTGATGGCTAAAGCATACTCTGCTTATTTATGTTTTCTTGTATTATTTTTAGTTTTCTTTTGACAGTCATTTAATTTGCAATGGAGTATGTCCAAGTAAATAAATCCAGTCACTATGTGTACTATATGTAAAAGTGATATGTTAATTTTGCATTACTTAATTTTATTTACCAGTGCTTTTTAGACATAAATTTCGGTCATTATCTGTTAGTTAAAATTTTTAAACATCTAGAAGTGATTTTCAGAACACAATCTTTGTTGCACTTTACAGGCAGTCTTCGATATACATACATTAAACTTTCATACGTTTCAGACTTTCATAATTACGACATTAAAACCTTTTATTCCACATTAAAATGAAAAAATATATATAATTTTTTAGCCGGTTAATAATATCAAACATAAGTGACTTTCTTAATGCGTAGCAGCCATTTTAACGCTCCACAGCAGTATTTTAATCATTATTTGATAAAACTTTATAAAAATATTTTGCAAATAAATAAGCTTATGTATAATTCCGCTACGTAAAATAATCAAGGCAGTTAAATATGTGACTTTAGAAGGCACTTTTTAGTAATTATGAAACAGAAGCCCTCTGTATAACATGTAAGTGTATAATTTAACTTTCATAGGTTCTAAATTCATAAAATTTTTCAAGGACACGTTAATGTTTGAAAGTTGAGGGCAGCCTACCTGCTTTCACTAATTCATTAGTTCTTACATATTTCATTACCATAGATAATCGGGGTTGGCACCAAGGTTGGGTTTTTTTTTCCCAGTGAATCCCACTAGCTTTATTCAAGTGTTTTTTATTACTTTTAAGATAAAAATATTGTTTTTTGTAATATTGTGTTGTAATACAAGTACTTTTTAACAACACCCTTGCAAATTATTTAATGGTTGTTTTCTAAGTAAATATTTACTGGTTTAAATTATGCATATATAAACAATGATAAACTTCGAGTTAGAGAGACAGAAATACAAAATAAGGAAATTGTTGCGATTTCACAACTTTAGGCCCACATTCAAGATACTTATTTGATTCTCGTTTCTGGACCTCCTTGGACTTTCAATGGTTTCTGGAAATCACGCCAGGCAAATGCCGAGAAAGTTCCATAACAAGGGCCACCGCCAAAAACTCTCCCAGCGCCTGACATTGTACCAATTTACGTGTTAATGTTTCCGATAAACCACTCTGTTCAGAAGCTGTAACAGCCGACTTACCTTACAACTTGGAAAAAAAGTTTTATTCAGGTAGGTTTATTTGTTGCTTTATGAGGATAAATTATGTGGCTGAGGCTATTGTTTAAATTCGAATATTTGATTTACAACACCTGTGCAAACTATACTTCCTACCCCGTTTTTAAATTATGTTAAGAGGTATTGATCCCTACCACCTTGGATTTATCTGTTTTTTTTTCTCGATAACTTCTGTTCCAGTCGATGTATCAAAATTTTGTCACGGCAGGGCATAGATACAAACTTAATCGATTTTCTGTAATTGCTGGAACCATAATATATTCATTATTTTGCAACGTGAAACAGCTTAAATGGAAAAATTGCTTTATTTACGGGAGCGACTACAGAGGCCACAAAATTAACAGAAACAATGCCATATGGATTCCAAAAAGTGAATGAAACAATAAACTATGCCTTGTCTGCGTGAAAAAAGCAAAACAACATTTCTATTCCCTGATTTATAAGAAAAACCGTCAAACCGATCTGACAGGGATCATTCCCCCTTAATGACTACTGCTTCAAAGGATGCATGTAAAAAAACTATTATAAACATATTTAGAGCATGTGGGAAAGGACCAACGTGGAAAAAATTTTCTTTTTTTTGTTTTTATTTTAAACTCTACTCTGAAATAATAACCGAGCGATATGGCACTACGGTAACGAGTTAGACTCTGTCGGAAGAACCCGGGTTCGTTTCCCGGCCCCGGCCAGCCTTTTTTGGTTTTCCAAGTTTTTCCAAAAACTCTCTAAGGGAACAGCTAAGTGCTGAGATGTTTGCTTAACAAAGGGCCGTGGTCGACCTGTATGTCCAAGTTACTGCTGCAACGAAATTAACAGCCCACTTTCCTTACCTTGGAAATTAATAAGTGGCTTCGCGTGTTTGATTGTATGAATTGTGATTTTGTGTAACCTAACAAAAACTAACCAAGAGTCAATATTAATAGATTTTAACAAGTCTGTAGAATTTGTCGAATCGCCGAGGATAAACAATATATCCGAAACTAATTAAAAAAAGTTTTGTACGAAAAAAGAAATTAAAGTTTAGTACAACATATTCGATTAAAATTTATTTTTTGTATTACAAAACTTAAATAAGACAAAATCAAGTTCTGTATCGATAGCTAACCCCGCAAAATGATACAACAACAAAAAATTTAAAATTATATATATTTGATATATGTGACAAAAAAGTTTGGGACTTCATTTGAATTTCGAAAATACACTATTTTAAAGAAAATAAACAAGTTTAAAAAAGGTGTTTAAACGAATTCTATGTTACAAAAATCTGGCTTACTTTAAAAAAAAAATAATAACTGGCATAGTTTGAAAAAAACTGTGTTTTATTTGAAGGAAACAAAACAGGATTTTATCAATAAAAAAATGGGTAGGGTTTTTTAAACCGCGCAACTGACAACATCGTGTAACATTGTACCTGTAACAGACAGCAATAAACCAATCGTATTTTAAAAATGAAGAAAATAAGGATTTCTTATTACCAATTCTTTTGCGTTATCGCCTTCGGGTAAAAAAAACATTTTATGTATCAAGGAGAGGAAACTATTACTACAGAAATAAACATACATGGACAAATTATGTTTAAATTGTTTTTTTTTGTATTGAAATTCTTTTCTGCTGACTGTTTTTTTACTGAACAAACTTCCTAAAATATCCTTTAGATGTGGGCCATACTAGAATTTTTAAAAAGTCAGTGGTGCATATACGTAGTTTCAACAGTAACTGCGCCAAAACGAATATAATTTTAATAAGTAAAACCTTCACTTCCATCTTGCCAAGACCCTGTCATCAATACCAGTATGTAGTCATGGTCTCACGTGTTTAACAACTATATAGTCAACCACAGCGATTTAAATCACAAATAAAACCAAAATTTCTTTCTTATTTTATGTTATGTTCCATTAGGCTGAGCTACCTAATTATGCCAAGATTCAGTTGGAAAAGTCTTTAAAACACATGCATAAAGACATGCTAGTGTGAGTATTTCGGTACGAAAAAGTGTCAATGATTTTTTACGTCTTCTATCTATGTTTACAATTAACTCGAAAATAATTAGAACAATATGATTTGCCATTTAAATTTCGATGACGAGGTTGTGTAAACGTGGAAAAAACATTTTTTTTTTACCCCGCCATAAACAAAACAGAAAGACTTCCTAGCTTTAAACCTTATCAATGCAAAATATAACTGCCCAAATAACATTCACATTGAGTCAGGCTTTAATTGTCTTACAGAAATTATAATCGTGATGTATGGTATGGTGTACTTATGATTTTGTGATTGCACTGTCGGGATCAAGTTTATTAGTACATGTACAGTTTACTTGTTTGAATCCCTTCCTAAGTTGTTGGCAACAAACGACCCTTGCCAGAACGCAGGTACTTTCTTGGCGCCAGATGAGTTTGGGTCGTGAAGAATGAAAGGAGGGGAAGTGACTGTCCCCCCACTACTCAGGGTTTCCCTGGCTTTGACATCCCCACGTCACAACGATCAGTCCCGCCCCCGAGTCCGAGTTTCTTCTCCCCTTGAACCCTCCGTTAGTTAGAAACCTAGACTTCCCCATCCACCCTCACAGTTTACTGCCCTGTACAACCTAACCAGTCTTTCCACTCTCATCCTGTCACTCAACGATCTGCATTCCATTTCCTTCATCACTGATGTTCTATAATTACTTTTCTCCTCACCCTCCTGCCCAGGCTGCCTTTTCCACTTAGACCTACCCTTCACCCATCTCGCAGCTCTCCTCTGCACCTAACTACCACATGTTTAGTGTACCAAAAATTTGAATTCTGGGGTAACTTTTCGTAAATACTACTTTCACATGCTACAGAGTGTTCTACTTTAAGCCATGCTCATCTAAAATTATATGGTCAAAACCTTTTGGTGCAAACCTGAGATTAAAAATTACTACTTTCAGTAGCAACCCAAAAAGATAGTCTGCAAGATGAAGGAAATGAAATAAATAATCACTTAGCCCTACAAAACCTGACAAATTATAACATTGACCATTCACAACCACTGAAAGTTCCAACATTTTAAATATTCTTACTATTGTCCACGATTTCAGCAGGCCCTAATATTCCACAGCAGCTTTGCCTAGATGAAATAGGTACTGTAGGTATTGTTTTAATATCACATACATGCACACGTATTTTTTTATTTGTCCTTTTTATAAATTCGGTTTTGCTACCCTTCCATAGCAAGCCACAGTACACGAGCCATCGTCTCAACTCTACAACTAACTGATCGTCTACATTTATACCAGTGGCGGTTATTGCATTGGAGCACACTCGCACGTGAACCCCCTCTCCCCACCTCCGAAATTTAATTTAATATGTCCTACTGTAATACTTCAATATAATACACATTGAAAAATAAATGCAACACATTTAGTCTATATAGCTATTATATTATCCAAACCCGCCTGCTATTGTGAAAGCGGAGTCTGGCGCTGCTTTGTTTGCTGGGATCGCACGTGCGATGGAGGCTAGTCGGGCGACGGCTCGCCGCTTGGCTCGGAGCGCTGTGGTGGGGGTAGCTCCCCCCTAGGAGCACAGTCCAGTCGTGCGCATCACTAGCCCGTGCGCGGTGGTACTGTTCTTGTCCCGTTTCCTTCGTTTTTACACGCTCTTTGGGAATGAAGACGGCAATGTTTGTCAGGTTTGTTGTTATATTTTAGTGTGACGT
>PNEQ01025577.1:0-27883 GCA_003012365.1 Medauroidea extradentata
TGGCGACCGGAAGTAGATGACGACCGGAAGTGATGCAAGCCAAGATGGCGACTGCAAAAGGTCAAGGTCATCCAAGATGGCGGCCGGGTGACGTCATCCAAGATGGCCGCCGGGATCCAAGATGGCGGCCGCGGCTCCTCAGCTCCCCCACCCCACACCCCTGCCCCCGGAGCCCCCTTTTCCATCTACTATTACACTTCAGAAAAAAATCCCAGATGGTTGAATGGTCCTCGAAATTTAAAATAAAACACAACTTTTCTCAAAATTAATGATTAACTGACACAGTTTAATAATTTAGAGAACCTGCTTCAGTACCTATTAATTGCCGTATTTGTAGGTATCAGTGGTGCTTTGACTTAACGACGCTCTGAGATAGTATATTAAACAATTGCGGTGTTTACAGCCAAAGTATCAGTTTTGTTGAAGTTATAATCATGCCTGTTGACACAGCAAGTTTATCTCAAAATATAAAATGGCCTCAGTTTTGAAAACAAATTTTTGGTTTTACGAGTTTACTTAAAACTAGTTAGCTGTGGCAGTATTTATCGTACTCCGGATAAACGAAAATCGATTGATTACATTCTGTGTGAGAAATTGCGTGTAAAAATAATAAAATCATGTGCTTTTTGTTTGGCTTTCTAAAAAAAGAAGATGATAATATTTTTATAAAGTTAAATAATTGTACTCTATCATGCTATTTAAGTGCCGAGTGGTTGGCATTATATTTTTCATCACCATTTTGGAAAATTGGCCGAAGTATTTGAAACGTCTGAAGCGAGTGACATTAAGTGCATAGACTCACCAACGACCATCGCACGCTCCTACAACCTGTGAACAGGGGCCGGACTTCAGAATTTTGGTTGGGATGGCGAGTAAAGTAAAACCAACCCAGCCAGTAAAGTGGGGAGATCGGGGATGTTCCCACCAGGAAAATTTGGATTTCAAGATGCAAAATGGTGCTACTTAAACAGTTTTCAGCCAAGTTATTATGAAAAGGAGCATAGCTAAAAGAGAGGGTAAAATTATTCTTGTTTGTTATGAAAAATATTGGGGTGGCAAGTACCCCCCTTTGCCACCCCTGATTCCCGCCTATGCCTGTGAAAGGGGCCGCGGTGGGTGAGAGGTCAGACCTCTCGCCTCCCAACAAGGCAATCCGGGTTCGATTCTCGGCGGGGCCGGTCCCCGGATTTTCGCATGTGGGAATCGTGCCGGACGATGCCGCTGGTCGGCGGGTTTTCTCGGGGATCTTCCGTTTCCCCCGTCCTTTCATTCCGGCGCCGCTCCATTCTCACATCATGTCATCCTTCAGCAGCGCTAAAGACCTCGATGTTAAGCGCTGATCAAATTCTCTCACTCACTTGCTATACCTGTGAATGTTGCACGAGATGAGCGCAGAGAGGAGAGGAAAATATAGACAGAGTATTAGCAACCTATACTGAAACAGGATTACTTTGTTAATTCATGTAACAATATGGCGGAGTACAATCAACTGTTCCTGTATGCCTACTGAGAAATGAGGTTATGGTAGGACAACCCTAAGCTACATTATACACGTTACTATGGTTATAAAAACCATTTTTCCCACGTATAAATACGGCGGATGATCTCCTCACTCTACTGGGTGGCCATGGGTGTAGAAATGTATGGTACGTACACGAAGCCACCTTTTTGGATGTCACACCATGGTGACCTCCTGTTCTCTAATTCATCGTGACGTAATAAGTTTGTAATCAAGCCCCTCTTTCAATCAAACGAATAGTTAACCAATGTTGTTAGTTACATAGCATATTTGAATTAACGTCTGAAATATTTTAATTATTTATAATATACACTATTCACAAATATTAGTAACCTCAGAAGGACTCAGAACCGTAATGTGACATCCGAAAAAGCGACTTCAAATACGTCACACGAAGCCATCTCCTGACTATTCTCACCTCAATGTTCTCACCCTTCCGTCTCAGGGCATCACACCCCTCGCCGTGGAACAAATGTTGTGCTCCATCTATATGTTTCTTTAATCTCTGGATGAGCGATATGTCCGCCATCTTGCAAGGCCGTACGTGCCTTTCACGTTACGTGAATTGTGCCTTGCTTCGTTGGACCTGTCATCAAGATCTCGAGTGTCTAGCTGGATTCACAACCGCCACGTAGTGTACGAGCGTACGTACGTATACAGAACGAGAGTGCATGCTAGCATTCACATCCTCGCGTAACGTGCGTACGTACGTAACAGAGTTGATCAGCTTTCTACTTCGTACGTACGTACGCTAAGTGGTGGTTGTGAATGCAGCGTGTGAAAACGCAAGACTCAAATAAATATATTCATTCACATTGTGAAATTCTTTATCTTGTAGTCATTAATTATTTAATTCACTTCGAAAAATAAAAGTAATGTACGATTGTATATTGCCGACATTTTGTTACGACGATACATAAACAATTTCTGCGCATGTCTAGATTAGATGTTGTAAATCCAATGTCTAATACTTAACGTACGTTAAGTGAGGTTATGAATCCGCCTTAACTGTCCTCACCTTGCACAGTATTGATGGATGTTGTCGGTCATTGTCGCCCTGTCGCCCGACGTGGCTACCGACTTGGTCGCAGGCCATCACTTCTTTTACCGCTGCAGTCTTCCAGGAAAAATACATTTCCCTTCTTCTTTCTTTACCTCCCTAGCACCGTTTCCTTTTCCTACACCCCCTCAATATTTTTCCAGAAAATAACGTGAACTAATCCCGTCTTTGTACAACCTCTGCCACATCTTTTCTTTTCTTTTCTTCACGAATATAAAACATAATACCTTCTCTCAACCGAAATAGGTGTGTAATTTATACGTCTACGTGTTGAGATGGCTGTATAACATTTAAAATGTGGGTATTCGAATGTTACCTGTAGGTTTGTTTTACAGTACTTAGCGAGAACTGTCATAACGACTGAGCGATCGTATTAATATCTCGATCACGGCCTTATGAAAGACAGCGTGAATTGGTTTAAGTGAGAATAACACATGGTAGGTATATATGTGTGTTTTCTGCAAAATTTTCACATCACCAGTTTAGTTGTTTCACATGTTGGTGAGAGCACCATAAACAAGATCATTACATAATCATAAAAATATAGATGTAAATCATCAAAACTGAAAACTCGTATACATACACGATGGTGAAAATTAATTAGCCATGCCACTGCAAGTATAAATGTCAAACTTTGAAATCAAACACGAAAGCACATCAATTAAAATTTGTAGTAGTAAGCGGCAGACATAAGAAAATTCAAATTTTCAGTAAAGAGGTACACATTGTGAAGAAGGAAAGAACGTACCAGAATGACAAGGAATGTATTTTAAACCAAAGTTTTCTTATGCTCCTGTTTCTAATATGTTACTGTCGGCCTCGTAGTGTGGTCGGTAGCATGCCGGCCTACGGTGCGAGAGGTCCTGGGTTCAAATCCCCGCACAGGCATGAATGTTTGTGTCGTTTTCTTAGGTTTAGATAGTTTGTAAGCTGTCCCTTATTAAGTTTAAATAAAAATTATAGGGTGATGTAAAAAACTCTCTAAAAGAAATAAATGTGTCTCTTATTAGTGTACAATAATTAATCGTAAAAGAAAAATTAAGCAGAATAAAAATTGAAAGGTGATTTAACATCGAACAACGGACAATATAACATCAAAAGTTTGATATGTATAGCCCGAATAGGCTTTAATGGACACAAAACTTATTTCAATATATAAAATTTTATAATTTTGTCTCGTTATGAAAACAAATAATGTATTCACAGACAGACGACAGAATAAACAAGTGACAGCGCCTTGAGTCAAGGGATGTTCCAAAGAAATCTTGATAGTCTCAACCCAAATTCTGGGGTCAAAAAATCAATTTGCTGCGCCGAACTGTACAGCGTAAAACCGATTCGTTGTTTTCTAGGCATAACTGGATTGTGAAGGGCCTTCGTATGACAGTTACTGCATACATTTTATTTACAGAGGCAAAGCATGTTATACGCATATGTCTATTGGTCTGAAAATGCACTGTTTTTGTACTACAGATCACATGACGTACACTGAATAGCTTTCTGTCTGGATCACTTTGCTGTGAAATGCTATATCGAACAATGCCTAACGTCCAATTAAATACTACACGTCTGGTATGTAACTGACAATATTAACTGCGGCGCCATTCCACAGTAGCATGTCCGCAAGCTATACACACGTGTATCATGTACTGTCAACTCTAGTGTATAAATTGTGCTTTTTCGGACCTGTGTTCATATACATCATTTTTTGTTTCTCTAGGTGTGAGGATTTTTTCCCAAAATATTACACTGTAATTTTGTAACATTCTGTATATGAGGTGCGATGGAAATACCTCCCTATTTATGAAGCAAATAACAAAGAAACTCTTCAATTTATATATCGTCAAGGAAACAAAATTTTTCAGGAGAAGTAAAAAACTGTCTGTAAATCTTGTATGAATATGTTATTATTTTAATGTAACAATGTTGGTACTAAAATGTGTACCTGATACGTAAAACATAGAAACTATCATTTAAAACTCACCATGAAGTAGCTCCGATGTACTTGTTTTTCATTCTTAAAATGGCGTTTGTAAAACATACGAGGTTTTAAATTTTTCCAGTAGAATGCAGCACAAAGCAAAACATAATGTTGTAACCACAATAACAGATGCGATACGAGGTTTTCATTCCAATAATAGAAAAAAAACATTTTTGAGAAAAAATTGAGATACGAGGTATTCATTCTGGGCCGACGATATGCTACATTCATATTGCAATATGAATATATGGGTTTATAATTGCTAGGGACAGGTAGTGTTCCGGAAAATATTTTTGCCCCACTTTATTTCTGTGCCTTACGTGCACGCCTGCGGCTCCGCATCGTGGTAAATGATTGGATGTTTAACTTTAATCGTCTTTGGGTTGTCGGTCAGACCATTCGCCTCCCACCAAAGCGATCCGGGTTCGATTCCCGGCGGGGCCAGACCCCGGATTTTCGCATGTGAGAATCGTACCGGACGATGCCGTTGTTCGGCGGGTTTTCTCGGGGATCTCCAGTTTCCCCCGCCCCGTCATTCCGGCGCTGCTCCATACTCACCTCATGTCACCCCCAATCCAGCGCTGAAGACCTCGATGTTAAGCGCTGACCAAAAGCTCTCACTCACTCACACTTTGGGATCTCTCCGCAAATCACGAGCATGTGGCGTCCCTGTTAACCTTGCTCTGATTGGCACAGTCAAATGACAGACGACTCTGATCAAACATACACAGTAAATAACCATGAAGTAGAACTGAATATGTGCACGTAAGGCATTGGAACAATGTGATGTGAAAATATTTTCGCAAGAGCTTCCAGTCCCTAACAATTGCTTATGATTTGTTGCTGAAACCTGTAATACATATGTAAAGTACACTAGTTCTTTTCTTTACGATCAACAGCCATGTTGTCTTCGTGGGTTGCATGTTTAATGTTTTTTTTACAGGTTTCAGCAACTAATCTTAAATATGGTGTATGCTCATAAACCCATATATTCTTATTATCAAGTCTCATTGCAACAAACAAACATCTAATCATATTACGGTTACAATAGCAAAGTTGATAGTTTACTACACATTTATCTCCACTGCCAAAACTCTAAGACGTAGGTAATTCCGTTGGGGTGTTCCAACAAGTTTGTGCAACTACATCTGTATGCCGGAATTAGGATTATACATGAGTTTTATTTTGGACCAATGCTAACAAAACTGTACACTGATCCATCGTTGTACTGAGCCGATTATTAAGTGTTTTTACTATAGTGGGTGAAATATTCGACACGTTATTTGTTAATTTTTTGCACCAGACAGGGCAAAGTTCTGATGGCGGTAGAGGTAGATGTCCTGTCACGGTTTTCATCCTCGAACTAGGAAGGAAAAAAACCTTCATCTCAACTGCACCAGTAAAAGGAATCGTTAAGCAGATGACTTGCTGGAAGTCGTACACTGTCGGGACGTGAAACAGCGGATTACAAGAGGAAGGAGGGGTTGGCATTGCCGGGGAAGGCAAAGAACCAGCTGTCTCCGCTATTCGGTTCATCGACCAGTATTCACTTTGAAAACAGACTGGCTAGTAAAAAGTCTCTCTTTTTCCACTCACTATATAAAATAATAAAGCAATAGACCTCTGTATATAATATTTAACAAAATATTTAAAAATTTTTGGAGCAATTCACAAAGATGGTATATGGATGAAGAGACCAACCAAAGATTTATACGACCACACTGGCATACTTACACAGATATGATCAGGAAAAATACAAAAATATTTTGTGGACGCTTACATACAATGAACAAAAACAGACTCACAAAAAATATCTTTGATGAAGTAATAAACAGACCAATAACAAAATTGGCTTCAGGAAATAGAGGAAGACATATAACAAGCAGGTATCAAGAGGGAAATGATAAATGGAAGAGGAAAGTCAGAAACCAAATTATGAATACGAAATTTGAAGTAAAAAGAAGAATAAAACAGAGAAAATATGGACAGAACATAGGAAATAGGAACATAGTCAAGGAACGAAGAAATTTTGGAAATAAAAAATTATGAAGGAAATAAAAAATAAAATTGAATAATCATGTAACATTCACGTTCAAACACAGTATTTAATGGCAATATTCTGTAATAATAATTATTATTTTTAAACCTATACATAATTATTATGCAGCATATTTTTGTAACTTGTCAGATACACAATTTTAACGCTTTGTATAATTAATAAATATAAACAATTTCTACCGGTAGCATCTATCTGGGAATAACGATCTTAGAGATTTTGAAAGGCAAGAACGTTAAGGGCGTTCAAGTGGTGAAAAATCATAATTTTATATTTGTATAAAATAGTGTTAGTTTTGTAGACATTACTTAAGAGTACATTTACCTCTAACGAAAAAAAAATTAGCTCAGCCAGTTTTCTCGTAATGGCCCTTCAAATTCAAAATTTGCATATTTTTACTTCATACAAAACTTGAAAACCAGTAAATATATTGAAATGGAAAAAATTACATCAAAACTACACGTAACTGTCTACGGCTTGAAGCATATAAAAACCCATTATAAAATATTTTTGTGTTTAAAATACATTTCTGGAAGTAACAAAAAAATTTCCAATTTTGAAATTTTTTATTTCACATAAAAATGTTTTGTAATGGGTCTTATATGCTACAAGCCATAGACAGTGACCCTTAGTTTTGATGTGATTTTTTTCTATTTAATTATGTTTACTGGTTTTCAAGTTTTGTATGAAGTAAAAATATGTAAATTTTGACTTTGAAGTGCCATTACGAGAAAACTGGCTGAGCTAATTTTTTTTCGTTAGAAGTATGTGTTCTCTCAAGTAGTGTGTACAAAACTAACACTATTTCATACAAATGTAAAATTGTAATTTTTTACCACTTGAACAACCTTAAGGACGATTAATCACACCACCTTGGATGTATTAGTTTTTTGTTGATAACTTCTTTTTAATGTCTGTTGTGTGATTAGCTTACGCGAGAGATTATGTCCATAACACTTACAGAACCTGCATATAAAACAGTATCTGCAGTCCCTGGTTTATGAGAAATCCCATAAATCCGAGTTGGCAGGGATCAGTCTTACTAAAAAAAATTATATATTTCTTCTTCTTCTTCCTATACAGTATTAGGCCTAGTGGTCTTTTACAGTCTCATTACATCTCCTTGCTGGTCTTCTTGCAGGGGGACTGCATGCAGCAGACAACAGGAGCTGTTGATAGTACAACTGTTGCGTATGATTGCAGTACTCGTGCAGCTGATGTTTGATGCTACAAGTCATACGTTAGTCTACACACCCATTTGTAAGAGTCAGTGTTTTACAAGGATACTAATTATTAAGTCCTCCTGGGGAACTGTTGACTGCCAACAAAAAAAAAAAAAAACATCTAAGCAAAAATGATGCAAGTACTAACGTAGTTATAAACAAAAGGAATAAAACTTTATGTACCTTTGGATTGGTATTTGATGATTTATGGGAGATTCGGTCAGTCTTCATTCATAGTACATGCGCTTTTCAAGACATTCTATAGTCCTATGTTGAGTTGAGAATTGGTTTTACTTTGAGACTCTTTATTATTTCATCAATTTCTTTTCCTTTGCCTTAGTGTGTTAGCCAGCTGTTTTCATGAACCGCGTCTCGCCGCTCATTAGTCTATGTTCGTCATACATACGGGGTGTCCAAACTTCGCTGCCATACAGGGGACTATTAAAGCCTAAGGGAGTCAACCCGAACAGCAAATCGAACGCTGGTTTGAGAGCGGAAATGTGACAACCTCTCAGCCAGACTAGCTACCTTTAGGCTAGCAACCATTTGATAGGGATAAATGCTTTACTTTCAAATCTCAAAGACGGAATAACAGGACTGAAAATAATGCCGACTGCCACGCTTACGCAACCATAGTAAATAAGTAAACATTGTTTCCAATTAAAGGTACAATGTATCGTATCTACCATTCGTCTTCCTGAGGCTTGGTGCTAACCTCCCCCCTTCTAAGATTGTCGAAGGCGTGGAGGGGAAGTTCATGTACAGTATTCACACACATCTGCAGAGGTAAGCTAGAAGCTTTAGCATCCCAGCACGTGAATAAATGTGGCATGGAAGTAAAATACCTACATACAAAAACTGTATCACTTACTGCCTGTTGTTCTAGAACACAGCACAGAAACTTTTTTAGGTTGTTCTCCAGTGATCGGCCAGTAGAGTGAATACGCGAAGACGGCTTCGTATGAGTCCAGTGCAGCACACTGACAGCGATATTAAACCAGTTGCTCAAATGATTAAAAAAGTAACTGATAATGTCCGAGGTGTTTAGTAAGGAACCATCCGGAATGATTCTGGAAACAATGAAAAGCCAAAATCAAAACGTCTGGCACAGGAAACGAACCCAGGTCCTCCCGATTCAAGTAAATTGTTTTACCACCATGTAATCTTGTTCGGTATAAAAAATGTAAATCGTGTATAGGAACTTGGAAACTTTCTGAAAATAATTAAATAAGAATCGTCGATGAAACAGTATTTAGTAAATAGCCTGAACGAAAATGTGGATAAATAAAGAGAAGTAAACATAATGCAGATAAGGTGTGTCAAACTCACTTGGATTGTGGGCCGCACATTTTGAATTTTTAAAAATCGTATAAAAGTGCAGGAAAGAAAAGAAGCAAAACTCAGTAAATTTTTAACATACAAAAATTGTTCTCTGGGAAGTTTTGTAATGCTTTGTTACATAACCAATGTAACGTTAATTCACTGTGAATAATTTCACTTAAGTAAGCTAATTGGTTTTCGCTGTTCACATAGCAGCGTAAAGTGCAAATTTTGCTTTTGACGCACCGGTATGAGAAAACTACGGATCTAAAATTGTCTTATAAAAGTAAACTGTATTCAAAGTATCTTCTGTAAAAAATAACATTATTTTTCATAAAAATATAGAGCTATGATTTTACCGCACTGGAAAACCCTTAACCGCTGACCAAAATCCTTTCACTCAGTCGCTCTTGGCTTTGAACGTTCAGTCATCGTTACTTAGAGTTCGCTCACCCTAGCCGCGCACCTGTGGGCGTCTTCGAATCCTAAACCCATCTAACTGTTCTGGATCAATATTCACAGACCCCGATCAAACTTTCTTTTATTATTTTTTTGTAAATAGTCGAAGTGGCGTCTCCAACATGCACGGCCGGCAGGTTAGCGGACGGGACTCGGGCGTGACATTAGCGCGGCCGAGCGGAAAATGATCTCTCCTCGGACCTCGCTCGAAGAACGGCGCCGAAGACGGCGTCGGCTGTCGCCCTTCCTTCTTTCCAGGCGCACAGCCACTATAAATAGAGCCCACCTCGACCTTGACCGTGCACTGCACACGGTCGTCGATCCGATCTGCTCGCGCACCGGAAGATACGTCCGGGTAGCCTCCGGACTCCTTGGAGGTGCCTATTACCGCCTGTTAGTGCGAGGACTCCTTCCTCCTGCGGCTTGCCTAGAGATCACTAGTCGTGAACTTCTGCCTTGGTGGTACACTCTGTTCCACGTGACTCCAGTCAATTCCGACAGTTCTGTGGACTATTATAATTTTGTGTATTGCATATGGTACGCCATAAAGCGGGAGTTACTTTGCACAATTTCGAGGCAACTTTGCACCAGAAGTTTTGTTTTAACAAAGGTTTTAATTCTCTTAAATTTATGAAGAAGTTACCTTTCACCATTGAAATTCTAAGTTGACTAATACTTTAGAGTAAACACTCTCACAAAATCTTTTTTATATTTAATGAAACTAATTGGGTAGTGTAAAGTTACCCCGGGGCTGGAGGAAGATGCAAATAGTCACAGCTTACTGCATGAAATGTAAGTCAATATTTTCTGCTACACGCAAGGGATGCAATATATGTTCACATGACAAAAAACTTACTTGGCCAATTTAAGGGTAAAATCCGTGACATGTAAAGCAATATTTTTTTCGTATACAAAAATTTACATATTTAATAATGTAGAATTAAAGTAAACCCGACAAGGATTGAAATCCTTTAACTATCGTTAGTATTTTGGAAGTTGATTATTAATTTATAACTTAATATAAGTGGCGAATTCAATATGTATTATTTAAACGGAGTTTCAGATCTAACATAATACTTAGTGAAACGTAACATCGGTTTAAAAAACTTTTAATATTTATGGCAAAGTTGAGGAATATTAGTAGTACAATGTTACTTCATAATCGTCATGTAAACTTCGTTAATAAATTGCCCATGTAGTTACTTTTGGTGTTACATCATCTGCAGTTTTTCACATTATTTCGTATCATTGATTGTAAGAGCTGCTATGTTATGAGTGTAATGTTTTTTCATAAGTTGTCAACCGCTTCATGCAAATAATTGCCTTTTTATCGGTCATTTCCTTCGGAGCTAGAATATTTGTACAATGATCATAATTTTTGCTGGTTTCAAGAAACAAGTATAATGGTACATAGTATAGTTTGAGAGAGTGAGGTAATAAATACTTTATTGTCATTTACAGCAGACGAAATTCCAGTGAAATAAACGTACAAGGATGGCCTATTTTGGTACTCGTTTAAGAAATGCGATATCTGTTTATAACCAGATAGTAAGCGTTTTGGTATTAGGAAGTTGCCAGGGATTTTTAAGCTGCTCGTAACTTGCTTCGGCAAACAGTTGTTGACATTTTTTAAATGTAGGTTGCTGGCTTTTTTTCAGTGTAACATGACCTTCAACATTCAGGTAAATATTTGATTAAATGCTTTTGTATGATTGTGGTGGCAAGAGAGACTTACGTCTCGTCGGCAGCGAGGTCATTAGAGACGGTTGACACAACTTGGTACAATGATAGGAACTGGAAGAGGAGTCGGCCATGGCCTTTGTTGAGGAACCACACCAGTATTCGCCTGGAGAGATTTCGGGAAGCTATGGAAAACAGAAATCAGGATGGCCGGAGCCGGGGATCGAACCCAGGTCCCCCCGAATGCGAGTTCAACGTTTTACAGTTGCGCTACCTCACTCAGTTCATGACTGAAAGTGAACATATGTTGGACGGACGAATTTATTAAAAGAGCGTGTGTCAAAGCGGGTTCTTTAAAAAAAACTTTCATTCTTGAAATATTTTTTTTTCTGGCTGTCTATTGTGCCATGTCAAACTCATTTGGAAATATTAATAGCATGTATGTTTATTCCTCGGATCGGCCCAACACGATAAATTTCAATCGCGTTTGGTTAATTTCGATGACGTTTAAACCAAAAAAATATGTCGTTTTAATTTCCTACATCTTTTTAAATATAGAGGCAAAAGTATTGCGTCACGAAAAACTTTTAACTAACTTCCAAGTCAAATGATATAGTCAAATATAAACAGTACAACTTAAACAAAAATAATAAGATAAAACTGATCGGAATAGCAAACCGAACTTTATTATACACGGGAAAAAGTTAAATATGTGCATGTTGGCACTCATAATGCTTGTTAACAAATATTTTCTTTTCTCACGAAAATAAACAGCTTTGGCGGAAAGGTACACAATGTGGTGGTGTTACTTTACTCCAACGGTATAAAATTATACTTCTCTCACAAAACGCACAATACATTAAAGTGGACACCGTCGTTATTTCATTTATTTATTTACTGATTTGCCGCACTGTTTTATCATTAATGTATATCGTATTGTTGTATCGTTTGACACAGTAGTACGTTAAACACTAAATTTACTCGATTTTTACATAAAACTGTGTACATAGTCACAGAGCATCAGCGATGTATGACATCACATTGTCCTACTTGTGCACAAACGAGCCCAATTATTATTAGTAGTTTCCTCTTTCAAGTAAGTTATATTTACGAGTTATGCACGAGACTGTTGCTATAAGGCGTTTTTGATAAGTAACATCCTATACAGGATGTTGCAAAATTCCATGTCAATATTCTGGGGAAACAATCCTCACGTGTAGAGGAACAAAAAATGTTACGTGGACATAGGTCTGAAAACGCACTGATTCTGCGCTATAGTTCGCAATACATATGATTGATAGCGTGCGGGCAGGATCATGTTGCCGTTGGACGTCATTACAGCAGTCCGTAACATGTTACATCGCCACACACACTACGCCACTAACACACAGACAATAGGAACAACTGTGACAATTGTTAGGAACTTGTGGAACGATATCGTCGGCACTTACGACTTTAAAGAAAATGTTAAAAATGTCATCCATCAGCACGAACGCCGTTAAGTATACCATTTGACAACCCATACGCGAAATGTGCATAAGCTAAATCAGCATTGGAATAATCCATTTTGAACTTCTTCCTGTAGTGATGCACACGCGAGGCTTGATCCACCTCGATGCTAGAGCGGATAATGTGTGAGTCCAATTCAACGGTTCATAAGACTCATCTGGTATGGGCCTGCCTACAGCTGCGATGGCACTCCACAGCAACATGATCCTGGCCGCGAGCTATCAATAGAGGTACGTAAATTTCGCGGATTCACCTGGCAGCAGCCTAGACTTGTCAGTCCTATACACCCACTGGCCACAATCAATTATCTATTGCAGGTAGCGAGTGATAGCATTTCGCATTATGTGCTTATTTACTACTGGCTTGCAGTAGTCAAACGCGTTTCGTAACAGCCGCCAGCAAGTCACAGACATGACAATGAAGCATACATAATTGGTGTTCAACTTGACCTGGAATTTATATGCGAAATTTACGTACCTCTAGCTATCAACCATACGTCATGTATTGCGAACTGTAGCGCAGAAACAGTGCGTTTCCGGACCTATATGTCCACATAATGCCATGGAATTTTGCAACATCTTGTAGTTAGGTAGTGTCTTCGAAATGCCCTTGCAATAGGTATAGTTAGGTAGGTTTAGTCATCACGATCCTAGGTTTTCTTGATCACTGGAGGTTAATTAGGTTGTGACTACTAAACACCTGCTGGCAGTTCAGAATTAAAAATTTTTGGAAATTCGAAATTAGCATTTATATTGTATACACTAGGTAAATAATTTACAGTGTGACGATAACATCAATTTTTTTGTACGTGAAATTATTTTCCAAAACAAACATCAGAGTTAAAACACAAAATACACAGTATTAAGGTGGCCGCCTGCCCAGGCCGTCGAGCGGTGTGCAGAGCTTCGGACTTAGCAGATTATTCGAAAACTGCTCATCGCAAATGAATGATGTATGTTTAAGAATATCATTTAAAGAACGTTACACGTGTGTATACCCATTTAAAGTTCACCACTATTCATTAAAGCATATTTTCTAGACGCCGAAAATGACGATAATGGGTGTTTTGCGGTCTTTTTTAGGTTTGTTTGTAAATGTCGGCGCAGAATATTTAAAAAGGTATATGCATGTACAATACAGCTTTATCTTTAATAACTAGTCATATAATAGTGTCACCACTGAATGTCTCATAGGGGCATGTTGTCGGCGAGGAGACTACATACTAGTTCAGTGACTTGGACCTAGAGGTTAGAGTGAGGCGTGATGCGCGTATAGTCTCATCCTTACCGCTTTCTCACTTCTAGGCCTCTCACGCGCGAAATACGTTATCCAAGGCGGCCATCTTAAGAGGCACTACGCAAAGAAAATAAATCTGTATTCACCGTATGAATAAACACAATTTAATTTTCGAGACCCAGCATCTCCCATTTCCTCTTCACACGTTAACATTATTTGTTTCGTGATTTTTTCGTCGGTATTTTGAACCGTGTGTATAGTTAGTTTCAATGCATTGTTTTTTTACGTATAGTGTTAACGTCCCTCCCAAACCAGTTTTGCGAGTTTTTCTGCTAGAACGAGCGTACTATGCTAGGAGGCAGCAGTTTTGGCTGGCACAATGGTGTCCAGAATAATGGTTCAGTTTTTTAGTAAAATAAATGCCTTATAGAAGCCTGACCTCAACTGCACTGAAATTAAGTTTTTGGACGCGAATAAACTTCACTTGGATAATTTTTTTTAACGTTTCAATTTAAAATTTCGCTCTGTCCGTTCTTACTCTCAAGACTTCTTGCAAACGCCTATAAATCTTGCTAACCTCACAAGGATAACGAATATTTTCTTACACGTTTGCGGGGTGAGCAAAATGCTTTATTACAATGTAAAGCATGTGCTGTATTTTTTTTGTAAAAATTACGAACCTCTGTAAAAGTACAACGATTTTACCTGTAAAATTACAAGTATATTATTTGTAAAAAAAAACTTTGTAATTTAACACGCTCACGGATTGATCGGATTTTAAATAGATAGACACAAATCACATGCTCTAGTTTGCATTTTATTGGAATTAAATGAATGTTCATATTTATCACGTGCTACAAAATAAAAAAAAACTTTAGTAGTTGAAATGTACATTGTACTCATGCATACGAAAAAATGCTAATTTTATGTTAGTCAAAGTGGACTAGGAGTTAAAGGGCGTGATTAACAAGCGCATGGATGCAGGTTTTAATCTTGTCCCGACCACAATTTCATTTTTCTCAATTTAACTACACGTAATACGTATTTGTTTTTAAAGTTATTCAGTTATTTAGTTGATTTTCACTATCAGAATAAAATTAATATTTCTAATTTTACTTTTCTTTATTCCAAACCTTGTTTTTTTTTTTTTTAAGAAACATTTGTAGCATTACAAGAGGGTTTCTACAGATTTTCCTTGTAAAATAACACATTTTTTTCTATCGTGTGATGAACACTTAATTTTTACTAAGGTAGTATAAGGCCATGGTTTAAACTTTAGTTAGGTGTATACATACGAAGGAGCAAGTAAAGAAGGAATAAAAGTCAGACCAGGTAGAAATATTGTCCTTTATGTAAACCTGTGAGCTTTTACTAATATTAGCTAGGTAATTCGGAGAAGTGAGTGAGAAAGAACAAAGGTCAAGAGGAATCTTGTTCTAAGTACTGTGGTTGTGAGGGAAATACATTTTTGAATATTAAATACTAGTGTATGACGAAACTGCTGTTAACCTCAGCCGTTCAGTGTGTCAATTAGCTTATTGAAATATTTGTAAGCATTCATCGTTTTCGAATATTTTCTTGTAACTATGCCTTTACCGATTATGTAACTCCATCACATGGTTTTGCTCAGAACACAAAAGTATATGGTTTTGCTTGTCGTATTTATTATTCAGCAAGTAAATCAGGTATAGTAAAAAACACTTTTTCGTCTCTGCTTCCATTTGTGGACAGAAACGAAACGAATCAATTTTGTAACATAGGCTTTCCCAAAATGTTGGTTTTACAGTGAGAAATTAATTCCCTCATTTTAAAAGGAGAACGTCAGATCATTGCCGATGCCTTCCTCAGTCGTGACAATTTTATTTGGAATAGATCAATACGCATATTTCAGGCGACCAAGTTAGTGCTTCAAAGCCTGCATTCCTTCCCAACTTTTGTTAGATATTGCATACGTGTTCTTCTATAACCAAAACTATAATTTTTATATGAGCGATGCTTGCTGTGTGAAAGCTTGATAACTGAGTGATGAATGTGACACTAATCAATATGACAGAAGTGAAAACTAAAATAAATGTTCCCACCAGTTTTAACTTTGTACATGATAGGAATGATACATTTTACGCCCATACAGTTATCTCCTACGTTCTTTGCAGTAATAAGTAAATGTGAAGTACAGTTTATAATTCATAATTTGATTTGTTTGCAACACTTGCAACAGTCCTTTCATTTCCTCAGTTCCATCATATGGCTTACCACAGTTGCACTCTATAAATGTATCTATGGATTCATGTTTTCAGAACCATAGGAATAATTTATGTTGGTTTCAAAGCACACATAATTTGAAAACGAAGGAGACCTGAAACTCATCAGCAGACAGGAAAACTAACACGAATAATTTTTTCTTGTTGAAGGTGCATCCGCTGTAAGAGATGACTTTTGTGAGAAAAAAGTTCGTTTAACATTCACAATCAGGAGATATTGTCGTCGCGAGTGTTATATTATGAACCATTTTCGCGAAGAAACTGCAGAGAAAATAAAACTCCGAAAACCTTAGCACTTAACAAGGAAGATGTGGACTCTGGTATTCCAGAAACTGTAGGGGGAAGAGCGGAAAATATCGGGTAACATAGCGGCAGAAAAACACTAATGTCTGCCAAGTAACAAACTTGCAAGCTGGAAAATGCAAAAAGATGAAGTCATTTACTTCTTGCCGGGATAGTAGTTGATTCTCTATTCAAGTTCGAATGGAATGATATAAGAAAGAACCAAGAAGGAATTACCTTCTAGAATATTTTTTATTTAATGAATCATGATAAATTTATACAACATTTGGATATACGCCTGTACCTTTATTCGCAATTATTCAAACTATAACTTTTAATGTTACTAAACTTATCCATCCCTTCCTAATATTGTTGTTTTTATTGCATTTATAGAAAGTCTTTTGAGAAACAACAGTAGTAATGTTGCTGACAGCTATGACGAATGCATCAAGAGTAGTGCTTCTAATGTTTGTATTGCCAAAATGACATTTTGATACCATTTGACGCGTGATTTCTTTTCTCAGATAAATACCGAAAAAAAAACTTTTTCAATTTACACAATAATCAATACACCTCTGCTACTCAATTCGAGTGCCAAGTAGGCGGATCATTGAATTCATGCAAAGAATTTATAGGACACAAACTATAGAAAGGTTTTTGAGAATGTGGACACGAACTTGCTAATATTGTTCAGTTCCCCGCCCACTCATCCCCGAACGCATGACTGGGTTGAATGTTAGGAAACTCAGTGCCGATTCTCAAAATATAGCTTCTGAAACTATTTGTAATAACAAAGCCCTGTACACTTACACAACTTGTCTCAGAAAGATGTGATCAAACTGTACCACAGAATTGTTGACGTGTTAAAGAAGACTTCGAGATAATATTCACTTGGTCCATTTCAAATATCCAGGCCAGTCTGAGAATTATATGCGGTCACATCTGAATTCAGGAAGAGTTCCCTACCCATCAGGTCGTGCGAACTACATGAATACGGTGGGTCCTAAAGAGTTGCAACAAGATAGCCTTTTTGTCTGATTACGACACACTTATTAGTTACTACTACAATAATAATAACAATAATAAAGATAATAATACGACTGTATTAATGACGCAGCTAAGGCGCGTCGCATCGTCCTACACTGGACCATAACATTTTCTGTCTACAATTTACAATTAATTTAAGACATTTCAAAATTAAATCTAAGAAACTACTAAAGATAAAAAAACAAAAATGAACTAACGATATACTATGAGGAAACTGAAAATAGCATGGCAGCATCAAACGTTACTTTTCAGTCACAGTAACCATATTGTGTGCAGCAACAGTGTGCAAACCGATATTTCTCACATGATGTGGGGTGCATACGACGAACTATGATTTCATTTTATCATAGGTTTGGTTTTCTTACTTCCCATATCAAATTTGGTTCCTCTAACGCAAGTATGTTTCATATTATGTCTCTAAAAATACTTTTCGGGCTTCTCTTTGAGGGCATCTACAGTCGTTAATATTTGTGGTGGACTACGTGTGTCTCATATCAATCTTTGCCTATCACGTCAGAGATCCCCTGGAAAAATTTGATCACATGTTTCTGAAACATATTGTAAAATTAAATGTATTTTTATCTTGCTGTGGCGTTAAAAACACCCTCAAAACAATGCTGTGACTCCGTGCATGTAAAACAGGTTGCTTCGATCGCAGGCATGCGTCGCTGATTTATTTCGTTTTCTCTACTTCGCAGTTTTAAGAGCAATTAAATCATATAAAGTATTTTTCCTAACATAAGTGCATAGTGTTTTCGTGTTACAATAATTGTTATAATTGGGTCAAAGAAACTAGGGCACTGAGTTCTCGAACATCCCCTTTAAAACCCGTCGACCATCGCAGTCACAACTATAATCAGTGCACAAGCGTCACTTGTTCGGAAATGGAGGAAAGTTTTATCATAGCAGGTCCTAAGTCTTTTACTAGGTCGCCCAACCCGTACGTTTATAAAAATTAATCTTGATTTGTCTTGTGCAAAAGTAACCCACGTTCGCCAGCCATTCTTATCATCTACGGGCATGTAAACGGTATTTAGATTGTCATCAGCTTCCATCATTTTAATAAATGGGCGAAATAAGTTACGATCAAATGTTGCTAAGTCGCAGAAAATCCACAATAAAAAAAAGAGAGTAAGTATTAACTATTGTCAACAAACATACAACATACATACAATTCCGGAAAGGAGTGTAGTCTTTGTATGTAGAAAGACGACACAGAATTGGACTAGGACAATGGAGACCACACAAACTAGACAAATCTTGAATGGATGTAAACACAAACGAAATTAGCGGGCTTCATTCGATAATATATGCAACACTTTATGAACTGATTTAGGACACAACCTTTTTTCTTTCCTATACGTCAGTGGACAAGGTTAGGTTCGTAATGCACCTCCGTCTTCCTAAATTGCAAGAATATTAAGGTTTATACACTATTGATTACGTTAACATTTGACTTTACGTTTCCGTTACTTTAAGTGTTTTGTTAATACACAATACAAACGTAAAGTTAAAGTAACGCCGGTTGAAAAACGATTTTAGAATCGCTTTTTTGAAACGGAAGGATTGTAGTATAAATCATTATGTTTTTGCCGTAAAAGCATATCACGAGGATGTTAAAAAATAAGCCCAGTTAATTAAATATTTTACATTTATGATAATTTTTATCAGATAAAAAGCAACGCCATCTACTGACGAAACTTACAGTTAATCTACAAATACTTTTCAAATCCTATTTGCAAGTTTATACTACTACATGTGACATTTTTCATGAAAACATTGTACTGGAGAATAAAACGATGCACAGAAATGAAGATTTTTTTATTATAACGTACATAATCAGCTGTTCTTTGCAAATGACCATCTTGACTTTGACTTTATGTTTTCAGTTTATCGAAAACGTCAAGTCGCAAGGCTGCTTGACTTTACATTTGGCGGTGACATTGTGTACGAGACCATAATAAGCAATGTATTGAAAGCTATCGTAAAGTCAAATGCTAAAGTTTTCGGTTGTATATAGGTAGGGACCCCTGTTTTTGCGAAAAGTATTTTACCTCACTATGTTTCGGTGTCTAACGTACACATCTGCAGTTTTGCTTTGTGGTCAGTGATTGCATATTTTAACTCTCATGAACCTTGGTATTCTACCGGCGAATCACAAACGTGTGTTGTTGCATAAACGATATTGTAACTGGCTCAGTCAAATGAGATATAGCTCTTCACATATAATAATAACCCTGAAGCAGAATGCAGAAGTGTACGTAAGACACTGATACAAACTTGGGCAAAATTCTTCTCGCGAAAAACAGGAATCCCTATGTATAGGGCTTCATTTCCGTCCTAGTGCGGAATTCGACCATGGCCCTTTGTACCGTGACTGCCCGAACTCCTAGACTGGCGTTCCAGCCAACCGCGTCTTAGCAACTGGCAACTGCGCAGCTGACTTCCGGGTGTACTGACCCACAATCCTAGCCGGAGTGGCAGCATTGGCAAAACAAACCTCTGGACATCGAGATCAAGTCCCGACGACACCCGTTAAAGTAATACCGCGTCCTGGATAGATTGACGACTATGTCGAGAGAAGGGGATCCCGTGCTCCTGAAGCCCTCTATAACGAGGTCTAACGGTTCAACGATGTCGGAGGAATTGCAATCTCTCGCACGTAACGGAACTCCTGGCTTGACCACAAGCGCTGACCGGCGACCATGGCGGGTTTGTTCTCGGAAGAGATTATTTAAAAGTAAAAATAAGATAAAAGTATGCACGGCGCCGTGTTGTGTTACTTTTGCCGACCTCAAATCTTTATGCCGGGCCAAACAACGCGAAATCGATTTTCAGCAGAGGAAAAAGCTGCCGGGTCTCTTAAAAGGAAAATTTCCGCTTCTATTAACATCTTAACGCCACGTGGTTTTGGAGTGGAAGAAATATATAAACTTTGACGCTAACTGTGATCAATTTTAAATTATTGCCCGTTTACTCGGATACAGAAACAACCAAAATAAGTACTATTCAAAATTTACACGTGTCAGTCTTCTAATTGTCGATTGTAAAATGTGCAAATCAGATAAGATTATTTTCTTTTCATAATGATGTTTCATGTATTCAACAGTCACTTTCTTAAAGGACCGATTCCTGATTCGGATAACCAATGCGAGAAAGCAAAACTAACAAAGAAATTACTATAAACGTCTTGGATATAATGATAGAAGCAGTGACTGTATCGTAAACTATATTTAACTGAAACTAGCTGTCCCGGAATGCGCTCATTACCAATTAAATTTTTTGGGTACACTATAGAGTGCATAAAAAACTAGACTATATAGTAAAAGTAATTGTAAACTACGTATGCGACAGTTTTACAATATCAGCTCTCATTTAAAATGTAAAAATAAATTTCGAAAAAACAGAATAAATACGGACCCTAACCTTAACTAGCACATATAGTGTTCACTACTAGATTAAACAAAGATGTATGTTCTCAGCAAAAAACTCTGTTGCATGCTTCACTTTTGTATATCAATTTAAACCCATGGTTTTCCAGTCTCATCAGTCACACTCGTGTTCCTGAACCCTGTGTGTCTACCTGATGGCGGGAACAGATTCCAGTTCCCGAAACGTCGTTAATACTGACTGTTTTGAAAACTACTGTGTTTTATTTCGTCTCATCGTTTGTGTCGTTTGTTTTTTTTTTCTGTTTGTGTCCGACATCTTTGTGTTTTTGTTTCGTCTCATCGTTGTGTCGCATGTCAACTTAGGTTTTTATATTTTTGTTATTTGTTTTATTTTCTGTTTGTTCTTTGTTTTATCTGGCCAGATTCCAGTTTTGGAATTTCATGTTGTGTATGTATCCTAATGACTAAAGCATACTCTGCTTATTTATGCTACCTTGTCTTATTTTTATTTTTAGTTTTCTTTTGACAGTCGTTTATTTCGCAATGGAGTATGTCCAAGCAAATAAACCCAGTCATCAATTTAAGCTGCCACAATCCCACCTTGGAGTAACCTTACTTCGTTTTACAGTAACGAAACTATTTGAAGGCCAATGTGTTTCTAGCATGCCAAGGCAGGAAAACAAATTAAGCTAAAGGGCAAATACATAAATATTGTTAAAGGAAATTAAATAGTTGCATAGTACCTTCTTGTAAGTCGTAATTTTTCCAATTATTTCTCCGAAATCCATCATTCATCTGAAAGGTTATTGTGCCATAAAACATTACACGTAATGGAATTTGTAAATGTGGCTTTGGACATGATCTCAGAGGTGAGTGACTTTCAATTTGACACTGACCTCAGGCGGATAGCTCGTACTAACTTTTTTGTTTTCACTGAGTTAGAAATATTATTGTGAGAAACATAATTTCTTTTTTCAGACGAACTGTTGACATTCTAGTTGTGTTGTACTGAAGTGCATAATCAGTAGAGGTACGTAAATTTCGCGGATTCATCAGGCAGCAGCCTAGACTTGTCAGTCCTATACACCCACTGGCCACAATCGATTATCTATTGGCTTATAACCGTACAAGCAGGTAGCAAGCGATAGCACTTCGCATTATTTCCTTATTTACTACTGGCTTGCAGTAGTCAAACGCGTTTCGTAACAGCCGCCAGCAAGTCACAGGCATGACAATGAAGTATACATAATTGGCGTTCAACCTGACCTGGAATGTATCTGCGAAATTTACGTACCTCTAATCATAATTTATCTTGTGCTGACGTGACTTTAAATTAGATATTTCTATATTTTTATGAACAAGATAAGTAGCAAACCATCAACAGTTTTCAAAAAATGTTGATATTCTTATAACAGACCTCAGCTACCTCTCTACGTGTTCTACACAAAACAGGCATAAACTAAAATTAATTTCTCAATTCATTTATATATGTCTCGTCTACTAAACCACATTGCTGAAGCTAATTTTGTGTACTGGCTAGTTATGATTAAGTTGACTTTCATGAAAAGGGTGATTGCTATTATTCAAGTACAATTTAAGAGAATTTTAAAACGTCACGTCTACGCACAAGGAAATGTGGCCTGCTCTACAAAATGTTTGCAAGTTCTGTGTCGTAGAAATATGTTAATCGATTTCATACACACTGTACATTTTAACAAGCGTAACATATGCATCTGTTGAGTAATATTTTTTTTATCGGTAAGTTTATGCGATTACCTGATTTTAGTAAAAAAATTTTTGCACCAGCTTATTTCAATTGATTAAGTGCAGGGAAGGAAAAAGTTATTGCTTACTCATGCCGGTACCATTTGATCATTAGCTGCATCTCACTGGAACAGCGGACAACTACAGGGCTTGAGTATGCTTAGGACAGAGGATTCTAATATGCAGGTCATTGAACTGGAGCATTTTTCTTTTCCCTACTTACGTGCACATCTGCAACACAGCTTAATGCTCAGTGATTGTTAGAGATGATGGTATATCGCGGGAAAACTTGTCTATTTGCTGTATTTCAACACACGTCCAGCTTACCAGAAGATTACTAGCTTTCACTTACACGTGGAGCTGTTACCGTATTTGACTAAGCCTATAAGAATCCCGCTATTGCCATATTTGGTACCTGCTATTTGTCTGCACACAGCTATGTTGTGTCAGACGTATATCACCCAATCATTAAAGGCACGATTATTTCGCGCATTGATTCTAGGTCAGGTTCTAGTTATAAATAAGCAAACAAGTCGTGGGGATATCACGTGCTACTCGTTTGTACTGTTAGAAGCCAATGGATATTCGGCTTCAACCAGTACGTGTATAGAACTGAGAAGTCTAGGCTGTTGCCAGATGAATACGCGAAATACTCATGCCTCTACCAATAATACATCTCACAAGAAACTACAACGTTTTCAAGGATACGTTGGCACAAAATACTTCCGCGATATGCCATAATCTCCAGTGATGGGATGTTTTTAACTCTCACGCGCTCGGGGTTTTACCAGCAAATCATTTACGTATGGAGCCGCATTGTTGTTATTCTGATCGGCAGAGCAAAAGAAGATGTGTCTCTTTGCAACTACACGCGGCCAACAATCATCTAGCAGAGTTGCAGGTATGCACGTAAAGTACTGAAACAAGGACACGCAAAAATAATTACGCGAAAATCCGGCGTCCCTAGCGATTACAATACAGTCACTGCAAAATGTCGCGGGTTCAATGACCGGAAGGTCTTACATTTGTTCCAGCTTTCGTGGTTCGTTCATTGGCCACTGACCCACTTTCACATTCGACCAAGAGGAAAAGTATTGGGTCACTGTCGCCTTGCAAGTTCGTCATTGGCTCAGATATCTTTTTGGGCGTGTCTGATAATAGGTAGAGGTACGTCAATTTCGCAGATTCATGTGGCAGCAGCCTAGACTTGTCAGTCCTATACACCCACTGGCCACAATCGATTATCTATTGGCTTATAACCGTACAAGCAGGTAGCAAGCGATAGCACTTCGCATTATTTCCTTATTTACTACTGGCTTGCAGTAGTCAAACGCGTTTCTTAACAGCCGCCAGCAAGTCACAGACATTACAATGAAGTATACATAATTGGCGTTCAACCTGACCTGGAATGTATCTGCGAAATTTACGTACCTCTAATAATAGGTAGTTCATTTACGAACGTATCATCAGTCTACACATGTCTGCAGTCTAGTTTATCCTCAGTCGAATTCGCTAAATGTTCCGGTCCATATCGATAATGCCCCATGAATGAAATAAGGCTTTCATTAATTCTGTCTAGAACTATCGTGTATATTCCTAAAATTTTGGCACAAAAATCATAATATACTCTAGTAGACTATGTTGCGATTTAAAAAGTCGGAGAATCAGATTAATATTTCTGAAAATTAGATCTACCGAGGGGGGGGGGGGTAGGGGTTACTTAGATACGTAGGGTGACTTTAGAATACTTTTAGGTTATTTTTATTTTCGATAATCGCCAACTGTGAGTAAAGATTAATTAATTGTCATGTGGATATTTTTATTCAGTATTTACCGTTAGTAAATTTCTCTATTCAGGGTTAACACATATGCGAAAAATATTTTTTTGTAATATCTCAAATTCATCCACGCATCCGAAATCATCCTCGCTTACGGTATGTAAATACTTTCCTACAGAAACACTGGGCTTATTCCATCCGAATTTCGTACTTGAAATATACTGTTGCAGTGTATTGGTTGCACTATATCTCACGACATGAGGGGTTCAGTGTTGAACGAGAAAAGCTATAATTACAAGCTGACATAGGTCAATTCCTTTTAAAGTAGTTTATAATATGTGTTTTTAATATTTATGCTGCCCCACAACAATCTTTCTAAAATGTTAAATTTTCTACAATATGTCAAAAATACCGCTTCGTTTATTTTATAAACTAAACTTTGCTTCGTTTGATTTTCAATTTTTTAGTGACGTTTTCCTAAAGTACCGATGGTTCATTGTTTCAGTTGATTTAGTTTTGACTAAATTCCTTTTTGTTTTATTTCGTGTCAGTAACGTGTTTATCTAACTTCCGAGTGTTCGAGAAAACTGAAACTTGTGAAAATGCCAAACACGGCTGCTGGCTACAACAAAACTGCTGTGCCATACGGAAGAACATAAGTTTTGCTACGAATCTCTCTCATTTGTTTATTGAAATTTATTTCTGTGCAACATGTATCACAACTCTCTTGTTTCAGGAGATCATACGAAGCTGATTGTGGACATGTTTAGGAGAAATCGTATAATCGTTAGTCATTAACATTCCCCGTAGATAAAGTACTTAATTAAGTGGTAGGTTAAGGACGTCCAGGTGGGGAAAAATCATATTCTTATTATGAAATAGTGTTAGTTTTGTAGACGTTTATTGGGCGTACAGTTTAATCTTACGAGAAAAAAATTAGATCAGCCATTTTCCTATAAGGACATTTCGAAATTAAAATGTTCACTTTTTTAGTTCTTATAATTAGGAAGTGGAGAATTTCGGGATTTCAATGACCCGTAGGCTATGCATACTCAAGCCCCGACTATTAGTAGAGCCACGATTTTATGGCGAAAAGATTTTTGCAACATTTGGTTTCGTTGCGTCATGTGCACACCTGCAGCTCTGCTATATCGTCTGTGATTGGATAATTTTACTCTCACTGACCTTCGCAAATTATAGACGTACAGAGTCACAGTAATCTTATTCTGATTGGTGCAGTCAAATGTGAAACGTGTCTGAACAAAGACACACTGCCAATAACCTAGGAACAGAACTGCCGTTGTGCACGTGAGTCACTGAAGCAAACTGGGGCAAAAATCTTTTCGCGACAAAATCGTGGCCCTACTGATAGACTCCAACTGCCTCGTTTGCCATCAAACTTGCCGGTCAAACCGACAAGGTCGGTTCAAAGTAAAAATTTGCATGTTTTTAGTTCTTATAAGCAGCAAAAACCAACGAACATAAATAAATAAATTCCCACCGAATCAGCGTGTCTTGGACTACTGTTTGATATATTTAAAATTCATTAGAAAATATTTTCGTATTTGAAAAAATCTGTGAAATTTTGAATTGTTTTCCTCTTTTATGCTTTTTTTGAAAAATACAGAAACATGACCCATGATATGTGCAGTGTGAATATTTTATTTTATTTACGTTCATTGGTTTTTACGGATTATAAGTAGGGACTGGAAAATGTCGCGAATTCAATTACCTGCGTGCTAGAATCCATTGTACTATGCATACTCAAGCCCCGTCTATTCGTTCATTGTCTGCTGTTCCACTGAGTAGCAGCTAGTTGACTAATAGTTAGGGCCACGATTTTGTCGCGAAAAGGTTTTTGCCCCACTTCGTTTCAGTGACTCACGTGCACGTCGGTAGTTCTGTTTCAAGGTTATTGGCAGCGTGTCTATGTTCAGACACGTTTCACATTTGACTGCACCAATCAGAATAAGAGTACTGTGACTCTGTACGTCTATAATTTGCGAAGGTCAGTGAGAGTAAAATTATCCAATCACAGACGATATAGCAGAGCTGCAGGTGTGCACATGACGCAACGAAACTAAATGTTGCAAAAATCTTTTCGCCATAAAATCGCGGCTCTATCTATCAGCAATTAATCTGTATTATTCTCCACAGCTACATTGTGAACAGTTTCACGTAAATAGAAGCTCTCACATACCTTGTAATCCAGTAATCTACTTGTAATAGTTTGGAACATGTTACGACGCAGTTTGTAAACATGACGTATCTTCGCCATAGACTTGTGTACTAAGCAGAGACACGGGTGCAGACAATGCAGCTAGCTTCGCACTACACTAGCGCATTCAAGTGACTGTTACCGAACATCAAGAAAATATTACCAAGAGCAATAATAATTTTTCCTGTTAAATTGCGAATTTAAGAAAAGCGTTTTATATGTAATTAATATTGTACGTAGCGAGTTGTGTAATTATTACATTGTGCTTTCCTTTAGATATTGCTGGTTTGGACGTGATAATATTTCTTTACTGTAGTTGTCCTTCTGCCATGTTGTAAGGTCTATATTTTGCCTTGTATTCTTGCTCGTTTTTGGTATTTATACCCGTTCTTTTATCGTTTGTGCGTTCAGTCGGCTTCCTGCGTCATGTAAGTGTCAGTCTTGTTATTCGTCATTGCTAGAGACCTGAGAAATTCGCGTTTTCATTTGGGCACATGCTAGAATTCCAACAACTGTACGTTTGTGTCATTTTCGCAATTGGCCTTTGCCTTATTTGACACACTCTGGAAGTGTCTGAGCCAATAACGTAAATGTAACTAACACAGACCTATATCACTTTAACCACAATCAGCTAATGAGCATCTGCTGTCTGGTTCAGTTCACAAGTATTTTTGCAGGCTAACCTACAGGTCAGCGAACCCGCGAATTATTCCGGTCTCTAGTCATTGCAAATGTGGAATGGGCCGTTATGCTGCAGGATTTATAATTTATTAATTTTCGGCGCCTTTTTTGTTTATTGTTTGTTATTTTCTTGAGGCGAAGTCGTGTAGCATGACGGCCCACGTCCTAGTGTCTCGTTTGTGTGTTTTTGCAGTTGTTATTTTTTTTTCTCTTGATCAATAATGTTACAAGTTTGAGAGCACAAACTTTATATGTGGGCAATTCCCATGAGTTCTTTGGGATAGAGGTCTTATAATTACAAATAAAAGAATTAAATTAAGTACTGGATTTAATAGCTCACAAAGCTACGAAATACACAAAACAGTAATCAACTAGAACTCTCACAACACAATTAGTTATGCACACAATTACTCCTGT
>PNEQ01025578.1:0-27882 GCA_003012365.1 Medauroidea extradentata
TTTTGAGACACTTGTTGTATGTGACAATGTATATATATTTAGTGGGATGTATCCAATGTAAATGTATCTATATATTTATGTATCTTTATGTATTTGAGATTTGTATGTATCTGTGAATTCAGAATTGTATTGACAACTCCCTTCCAGCCTGTCTGGAGAGATGGAGGCTAATAATAAATAAATAAATAAATAAATAAAAATATTGACCTGACGAGTATCCTGCGCCATTTTGTTTCCGATGAGTAAATCACCTAGGAGTGCACTCGGAAGCTGCAATGCATAGAGTCACCAGGTCAAGGCCAAGTAAAACAAAGCCTTGTTTCCTTTCGGGTGACGATAATCGTAGTATTTCCTTCGTCTATGGAATAGAAATAGAATGAAAATTGGAAATGGCAGAAAGTAGTGAATCAGGTGATACAGTTATGGAATCTGATCAATCTAATGGAGAATTAGTTGCAACAAATGAAGGCGACCCTTCGTCGGAGGTATTATGTGATTTGTTTTTACTGTACGGTTGTGGAATAATGGGTTTTAAATACCATGTTGTCGTTTCTAACCTTACTTGTAAATGTCTTGTTTGTAACATTAACGTAATAAAGCTGTATTTTTTTTTTCAGGTTGCTGCACAAGTTAATCGAGAAAGGGAAAAATATCAGCCAACAAAACTGGAATCATTCTTAGCAATTACCAAAACGTTGATTGTGCGAGGACTGATAATATATTTTATCACGTCATTTTTTAGACAGCCAGCAACAACTCCTAGTACAAATATACGTCCTGACGGTGCTGTCCCATCCCGAGTACCAGCAACGAACATTTTCGAAAATGGAACAGTAATGGTGATTACAATTTCGAATCAATAAATTATTAGGCTGCCGCCCTGTTGCGAGTTCTCTCCAAATCCAAACCAATCTTAAACTGTCCAACCCTTGTCATAGTCACCAACTCATCCTGAAATACATTTCATTTCCACACTACCGTAACAACATTAAACTGTCTACCTGTGTTCTCCTCCACACCCTCTGAATTTTTTTGCTGGTGTTACCATTTTTCTTGTACTCTTCCCTATTCAGCTGGTAACCCAACCTCCCTGTGCATTTACCACTCTGTTAGCTACGACCAGCCATTACACTGTCCTCAAGCCTTCAAAGGACTCCACCCGATTTCCTCCATCAGTGATATTTTTAGCTCTACATTTAATAGCTTTATTTACTTTTGTTATGCGCTATTTTGCATATTCTAACTTAAATAAATACTGAGTTGTCTGAGCATTTACTTTTCAAATCATGTAATGTGTGTCACACACATTGCAAAACTAAATTTGTAGTATAACTCAAATTTTACTGAAGTTAAGTAGAACAGTTTTTTATACAGTAGGGTTTGGAGTGTTCTTAGTATTTTAGAATTAATATTTTTTTATTGAAGTAGACATGTAACTAAAGATTCATTATGTAATATTTACGTAATTGTGAAGTTTTCAAGGGAAATAGTACTGCAGTGAAGGAATAAGGTGTGGCCTATTGCCAATGTTAGAGTATGCAGCAGCAGAGTGGGACCTGTATATGGACTTGGAGGTGTCAGTGGGAGAAGGCTCAAAGTGTGGAGTGGAGTGTGTGGAGGATTGAATGGAAAAGGCAATGGTGGTGAGAACAATGGTAGCTTTTGGTCGTCAACGATGTTTAAGGAACTGCGGTGAGACTTATTGAAAGAAAGTAGAAGAGTGGAAAGGCTTTTAGGATGTACAAGGTGGTGAATTTAACTAAGGCAGGGTACAGAGGAAGAGGGAATAGTGAGAAAGTGATGAGCAGAAGAGAACAGGGTAAACAGTCTATACTTAGGAAGTCAGTAAGGGAATGGAATTTAGTTTTGTAGGAGTTGATGGAGGTAAAGAGTATTGGTAGGTTAAGGAGCCCGGGTTTAGTAAGTGTTTGGGGAAGCAATTATATCTTGCCACTGGGCAGGTGCCCAGTTTCAAGTGAATTGTTGTTAGTGGTAGGACTAGGCCTATATGTCAGACTACGTGATCAAACTTTTAAAAGTGTAAATTACAAGTCTGTATGAATTGGGTGAAGTACCGTACATAATGTTTTTCATTTTATGTCAACTGTTTGGTCTATGGTAATTATAGCTTTAGGCCTGATTATGTTAACTTAAAATTTTTATTTATAAGCCATGCTTCAAGTATTGTAAGAAATACCAAGAAAAAAATAACTTCTTCTGCACTTCATGGATTAGGCAGCTGACTGTACTAGCTTCTCTCTTCAATCCGTTTTACATGGCCGTGTTACATTTCACCTTCCTTTTGGGGTAGGCCTATAATATTAATTTGTTTCTATTAGTTTATCATCTATATAAATAATTTTTTTTCTATTATGTTTATTAAAATTGCCTTCAATAAATCCAAATGTACAACTGCACTAAGGTGTTGAATTTGTCTATGCATAAAAACAATAATGTAAGGTAAACCACCTGGGATTTGGTATGTTGGGGAAATTTCATTTTTAAAATTCTGAAAAACAGTTGGATTGTTGGGTAGGTAAATATCAAGAATCAATACTTCCTAACCTTCCTTGTCTAGAAACATGTACAAAAAAATTCACGTTAGTGAAATTTTTAATATTGATTTTTAAAATAGGCAGTGCTATAACACTTGATCTGATAACCCAAAAATCCAAAATTTCCTGGAAGTTTTTTTTATTGTAATGCACATGAGGAAGAAAACAGTTCTTTATGTACCTACGTAAACTTAAGAAAACTTAAATTTCTAATTTCTTTGAATAAACTCAAACAATGTTTAAATAAAATATTTTTTTATAAATGTAAAGCATAGTTTTCTTGGTTCGTAATATGTTAAATACACATCATACAGTAAATATTATTTTTGTTTGTCAAATTGAAGGAAATACAGCTAAGTTTATATTACTACTTGATTCAATAGCCCCTTTAAATATAGCAATCATGTTGTTAAGCAACCTATTTGGAGTTATCAAACAGGCCGAAATACAAACACACATTGCTCAATACGAAGCTTAAGAAGTGAACTTACTTGCTTCATTCGTATTATAAATAGCAATTCTTCTCTGACATTACACAGGAAGTAAAAAAAAATTAAGATCAAAACAAAATGATGCAAGGGCTGTCAACTGCTGCATGTGAAAGCGTGGAGTCCATAGATAATGATGCACTAGAGAACTTATAGATTCAAAAATTATTTTGACCACCGTTCTTAAAGTTGAGCTAACAAATCCTGGGTGGTTTACCTTACAAACAAATTTACATTACATGTTATATAAGTGTAAGTTACATGCTGTAGAGACTTCCATCATTATAAGGTAGGTACATTTTGTGTTATAGATATCATGTCTTTATTCAAGTAAACCAGCCAGCCTGATATTGTACACGAGCCTCGCAATACCAGACAAGCTAACCAAGCTCCTTCAGTCACAGGATAACAACTGCACACAGATAACTTAACAGTGAATACGACAGCACATATCAAAGAACAACACATACATAGAACACAACACAGTGGTACCAACATGAAAATAATGTATCATTAACAAATACTAAATTTCATTCAACAGGTATACTAAAATTACAACCAAGTCATAAAGTATGTTGCATTGCACCAATTATAATTCTACTAGTGAGACTTTGACTTAGGCGTGATTACACAAGTCACATTGAGTAAAATCTAAGGCTTCTGTGAGTGAAATGTGAGCAGGACGACTGACAGGATTTCCGGGTCCCTGTGCAAGTAAGTTTTTAGGGCCCCATGTCATAATCTCACTTATTTGTTTTCCTAATGGAAACTGAATATAATATTTGTTTTGCTGCTGAATAACACAGGAAGCAACAAAATGTGACATGAGACAAATTATATGTGGGGAAAAATAATTTCTCTAAAAGTTTTATTTCATTATTTTTTAGTACACTACCCCATGCCCGGGCCCTTCATGCGCTGGGGCCCCTAGGCATTTGCCCCTTTTGCCCTCCCCTCTTGTCGGCCCTGAATGTGAGAAATTTTCATTGCAGAGACGAAAAGTGAATGAAATCTAAGGAAAATCTAAGAAATTTGTAAGGTTTTGTCAGACCTTCTTTAAGATTTTCTCAAGCTACAAATCAATTGTGGCGGCCGTGAATAGCTAGATTAGAATGCCACATCACATGGGAGAGAATAATATTCTTGTATTGAATTTATTAGTAATATTTTAGAGAAGGAACATAACCATGATGTAAAGGAAGACCGCTATGGTATCTGTGACATAATTGATATTCCTTGTAGATTTTTACATGAAAGTGATGTTGTGTTGTTAATAGAAGTATGTTGTCAAACCAAATAATTATGATACCATTTCATAAACAAAAATCTACATATTTTTATAATTTTTATTTAGTATTTTTCAACTTTACAGTATACGGAACACTAAATATAAATTATCAAATCATAGTCATGTAAGTTTTGTGTGTTGAAATGAAAAATTATATACATGTTCGCTACATTCACAGGTCAATGCATGCAGAGAAATAATTTTTTTCTCCAATATTTATATCTCAATTTCCTGACTATGCAATGCAAACAAAACATTCTCAGATTTTACTCAATCTCTCCTTAGTTTCATCTTTACCTCAAAATTTTCCTCACATGCCTCTGTAATCGACACTTAAGAGTAAGGGGATGTTTATTTATTTGCGAATTTTTTTTTATAGTGGTGAAGTTAAGGTGTAACCACGTTGTCTTACACATAACCACGGAAAAGAAAAAAATCAAAGACAACAGAACATTAAAACTCATTGAGAAAAGAATAATGAGAGAAGTAAATAAGCAGTATTCTAACAAAATTTTACAAACTAGGTATCAAGGGTTTAAGAATTAATCAGTAGAATAAAATGTTTTTGAAATTTTAAATTATTCTTTTAAGGTTGGATGAAATTTTTTCTCTGTACGTGTACACATAGTTTTGTGAACATGTGGAAGTTTATTAAATTATTACAGTGAGGTAATATACATTATTTTCTGTTGTAAAGTGAACTGTATTTGAGATATATGCTAATCATCTCTTATTTTAGTATGACGGTGGATTTCAGAGTTCAGCTTACAAAAGTCCATGTTTGTATTTAATAATGTTAAGACTTGGCAGTGAAAAAGTAACACATTTTTTAAATTAAAAGTTTGCAGGCAGTTGTCTATACTGCTGTTTTTTATCATTTGTTAAACATAGGGGTACATTCAAGTCTTTTCTGATGTCTCATTTCTTTATTTGTCCAGTCTTGTGCATCCCAACTAACTTAGTGGAGGAATTTCATCTTCTCTATATGTAGCCTGGGTTTATTTTTGTGACAAAGGGCACAGGTTATCTCAACTATATAGTATAGTAATGTGAGTATTGCTATTGTTTTGTAGAATTTTGCAGTTTTTCTTTTCTTGTTTTCCTTTGCAATTTCGAATGTATTGGAATTTGTGTATTTTTTTCTGTATGTATGTCAGACCTGAATAATGTTCGCAAGCCACTTAGACATGACAAAGTTTAAAATACTGTTCATATTCACAAATATTTTCAGTTATTAATGCATATTTTATTTTTAAAATGCTGGTGGGCCACGAGAAACACTTCCGAAGGTGATCAGTAGTGATTTAAGTGATCATAATATATTAGTACTATAAGTTTTTTAACGATAAAAGTGAAAATTTGCATGATATAATTCCAACACACAATGCAGATATAATAAAAATATATTACGAATTATTAAATAAATTTCTACATCAAAATGACTTTGTAAGTAGTGAGGACAACATTGAAATATACTTTAATGATATGATAAAATTCTTTAAAAAGGTATAGAACAGTGTCCAGTTAAATATAGTAAGTGTAAAACACAAAATAAGAGCCGTTCTATAAAGCGGATGACAAATTCCTTTCAAAAACTTATTCAAAGAAGGAATTAATTGTTTGCTGCAACTAAGAAGCATCCGCAAAACCGTAACTTAAAAGCAGAGTACATAAGGTTGAGAAATATGATAATGGTAACCACAGAAAAAAGAAATCTTAAGACAAAATATTTTGGGGAAGCAGTTGAGGAAAATTTTGGCTTCGGTTACACAAAGGGAACATGGAAAACTATAAATGAAATTATGATTAACAAACGGCAAAGTGTTAATTATAGTAAAATTAATGAAGTGTGTGTAAATGATGAACCAGCATCTGATATGAGAAAAATTGTAAATGAATTTAATAAATACTTTGTTAATGTTGGAGCAAACCTTGCTGCACAAATACAGCCCAAAAATATGAAAACTCTAAATGTAAACTACTCCGTAAATTAATTTTTCATAACACCTGTTACACCTGAAGTTAAAAAAATCATAACATAGTTAAAGAAACGTGACAATAAAACAAGAGAAATGATACCAAATTCCATATTTATCAAGTGTAAGGATACTATTAGTAAACATATTTAAAAATTTATTAACCTCTCCTCTAGTCTGTCAGCTGTACCAGTGGGCTGCAAAGAAGCAAGGATTGTCCCGATACATAAGAATGGTGACAAAACAAATGTAAAAAATTACATACCAGTTTCTATATTACCTGCAATTGCAAAAAAAAATTAAGAAAAGTGTATGAAGGTTAGACAAGTTGCTTTCTTAGGAAAGTACAACATACTATATAAATATCAATATGGGTTTAGAGAAAAATCTAGTACATTGAATGCAGCAATGGATATTGTACTACAACTTAAGGAAGCCCTAGACAAAAAAACTAACTGCAATAGGTTTATTTCTAGACTTACAAAGGGTGTTTTATACTGTAAATCACTCAATACTGATTGAGACATTAGAGAACATTGGCATTAGAGGTAAACAACTTGACTGGTTTAGAAATTACCTAACTGGGAGAAACAATATGTCAGTATCTCAGCACTTGAGAGTGAGGATTTAGTTATGATGTGTGGAGAACTATAAGGTTCTGTTTTAGGTCTTTTACTTTTTTGATATATATAAATGATATTTCATTCCTTCCACTTAATGGACAAATTATTCTCTTTGCTGATGACACAAATTTATTTTATATTGATAATAATTTAACCACTGTCATGAATAATATTAGTAATGACAACTTCTGGAAGCATGGCTAGCCTCTAACAAACTGTCAGTTATGTGGAAAAAAACAAACTATGTTATATTTCATGAATCCTGCAGAACTGAAACAAATATACCCCTTAAGATGAATGATATAGTGATAAAACAAACTGATACTGCTAAATTTGTAGGCCTTTTAATGGATCAACATTTAAACTGGGGTGGTCATATTAACATGATATGTAACAAAGTATCATCAGTGGTAGGTATACTCTATAGATTAAATCATGTACTCACACCAAAATTGAAAAGAAGTTACTATCATGCCATGATAAACACACACACTTAACATACCTAGTATCTATATGAGGACATACTTTTAAAAGGCATCTAAAACATTGATCGTATTGCAAAATAGTGCAGTCAAAGCTCTTTACGATTTTGTTTCCTTGACACCTATGAAACACACATACAGCTATTCACAGATTCTTCCTCTAAACGTAATAACACAGTCTCAATCATGTTATTATGTATTTAAAGTTAAACATGCACACACACACACACAGTAATAACTTGAAATTGATACCCATTAAAGATTTACATAATTACAATACACGACAAAAAAATAATATCCATATGAAACATAAAGAAACCGTACATTACGGAATTGGTGGAACTGAATGTATGTTATTTAAAAACTACAATAATTTGCCAACTACTGTAAGAAATATTGTAAGGAAATAATAATTTCTAAAACATGATGTGAAATGTGATTACCTCAAACAGTACCTAAAAGCGTAAATTATTTCATGTGAAATGCAGAATTTTTTTTTTGTCAATGTGTGGAAGCTTAACTGTTTACAATTATTAAGTGTATCATTCAAATGTGTTTCCTGCCTTTACTAGTTAAAAGCAGACGAAGTAGTTTCCATATGTATAATTTTATTGTAGGCATTGTTAATGTACAGGTAAAATTTTTTATTGTTTTTTTGATGGATCATGTTAAATCTTGTTCCATGTTTGTATTATCTTTATTCCTTTTTTTTTTTTTTTTTTTAAAGCCATCATTATTTTAATAGGCCTGCATTGCTATGTTTGTGGAGTAGCTTTAATTAGCACAAAAGTGCTCTTTAATTTTAATATTTTATGCCATTTTTTAGCAATGTATGCTTTCTGTGCAATAGTTCCTAATTTTGTTGTACCTAACATTTAAGTATTTTGTGTTATGATTTATTGTATTATTATCCGTCTGACTTTTCTGTACTTCCTCCTTAAAATGAGCCTTTTGCTCGTGGAGGTCGATATTACAATAAATAAATCTGTGGCCCTTGGGCTAGTGTTGAAGACCCTTGATTTATATTCAGGATTGCTGAAGGTCTGGAAAAGAGGGAAAACCAGGAAAAGTCGGGAAATTGCTTTTGGTGCCTGAAAGTTCAAACGTGTTAGACAAACTTTATGCATGGTGATTCAAATCTTCTGTAAAGTCCTGTATTTGCAATAATTTATTTTTTAAATAAGTATTAAAACAATTTATTTGTCTTAACCTTAAAATTAAGATACAGGTTACAGTTATTTTGGTTTCCAATAGGTCACTTTATGAGGATACAGTAAATATGAGTGTATCATTAGTACAGTATGTTTTATGATGTACAGTAACTCAACTAAAACTTATAAATATTCTGTGGGTTATAGTAGCTAAATGCATCAAACTAGCCGTAGTTATTTGCCAGCAGGAGAATAGCCACTCCATTGTTAGAAGTGGTTTTAAATAACAGTCCTACCCATTTTTTGTATTAAATGGACTGGAAATTACTTAAGGCTCGGTTTCTGTTGCCATATTGAATTTTATTTTTTTTTGCTTTTTTGGCATTCTAAGAAAAAAATGTTAAATATGTGATTATACCTCAAATTCTATTTACATTTCGCTACAGTACAGACTTTGCAATTTAGCTGTAAACGTATAATTACGCCACAATCTGTGTGGCAAATTTTTTTATATTCATAATTTTCTCGACAAATTGCGACCTAACTATACATTATTAGCTTTATTGCCATGCTTGTAGTGTAGCTCAAGGTAAATAGAATTTTTGGTATAGTCGCCGATTTAACATTTTTCTTCTCGGAATTCCAAAAAAGTGAAAATTAATAAAATTCAATATGGCAACTGAAACCTAGCCTTAAACTGTTATTGCTCTCAGCATCTCAATTACTGTAATATGCCTGAGTTTCCAGTGAACTATGTTCCTACAACTCTGTTTATACACCCTGTAACTAGATTATGCATAATGCTTTGTGATTTGTATGATGATGATAGAATCTTGTTTGCTTTGTCTTTAATTTTAAAGGTGGCGCCTCTTTTTTGGTATTTGTTTAGTCAACAAAATGTTTGCTTTGGTGGTAATCTGTAACGGAAGGAAAAACTAAAATTTGAGAGAAGTGTCTTGCAATACCTTTTACAAGTATGTACTCATAGTCTTGTAGGTAGTTAGATATTATTTTGTATTTCTGGTGCTGTCTTAATGTTTGTACATTGTGGGTGCCAAAAGAAATCTTTTACAATGCTATTTTTATGGTTTTATTAACTTCTCCAATATTTTTTTTGCAGGACATGTATGTGTATGCTTCCACATTGGAGCATTTTTCAGAGTTTGACAATCCATCAGCATTGTTATGGCAGGTGACAGGTCTAATATATGGAGACTGGACTAGTGGACCCAATGGGGATGGCACTCGCACGAAAGCAACCCCAGTACCACAACAGGTAAACACCTAGGATAAGATACTGCGTAATTGTAGTTTAGTTGACTTAAAGTAAAATTAAATGTGTAAGGTAGTGGAACTGATACCACAGAGGGTTGTATTGTTGTAAGTTCTGATGGATGTGAATCTTTGCATTACAAGAGATTTCTCAGAGGTCCTGGGTTTGAATCCCAGCTTGGGCATGGATGTTGTGTTGTCCTTTCACCTCGCTTCACCCTCATCGGTTCTTTAGACCTTGATGTTACAGGGTCGTAAAACCACCTCTCTTAAGTTGCACTAGAGAGAAAGATAAATCTGTTCCTAACTCCAGTTTTATAAATTACAAATATTACAGTTTAAGATAATATATACAGTACTATTAGTACTTTTGTAAGGTATGATTGTAGTGTTACCTGTTGGGTTCTCTAGAACACCAATACTTATAACATATACTTACGTGTTTGTACAAGTGAGTCCAGTCTGCGTACAGAGCAAAAACAAATGGCTTGCTGTGTACATGTGGACCTACAAACATTGGTGCCACATCATATTACTGAAGAGCAGTATTGGGAACCCAAATAATTAATTACTCCTTGTTGTTCTTCAGTGGTATTTTCCTAAACCAGCCATCCTGATTTTGTTTTTCCATGACTTTCCAAAATCACTTCAGGCAAATGCTGGAATAGTTCCTAAAACATTGGCTATGGCCAATTCCCCTCCCAGTTTCGGTGTGTCATCATTGTGTGATTGTCTCTAGTGACCTCACTGTCGACAAGATGTTACAACAAACAAATTAAGAAATAGCAGTATCAGTATAATCTGTAAATAAATATTTTGTTCAGTAACTTGTTAGGAAACGACTGGCTGTAATTTTTTAAATTAATTTTTTCACTTGTTTGTTAAGTTTTCCAAGTTACTGAAAATATTATTTTACATAAAATGTAATTTATTTCATAGATTTATCAGAGTGTACACTGTTGTAAAAAACTATTTAACTTCAGTGTTGTTGTTGTCCCTCCCCTCTTCCCTTCACATAAAGAGAAGACTTGTTTTAAATCATATGTCAATGTGTGTCTTAATTGGTGTTGTTTGTATGCTTTCCTGGTTACCAGTGATTTCAGTTTTCAGTAAACATTCTAGCCTTGCATATGGTGCCACCTAGGAGAGTGAGAAAATAAGCGCCATTGAGATTCAGTGATTGTCCGCATTTTCAATAGCTGATAGTACAGAACTAGTTAAATCAGCAGTATCAGAATATGATTTTGGTATTTGGAAATTAGTTAACAGCAAGTAAAATTTGTTACAATATACATTTTTTTCTGCCAGCAACAAACAGATAGCACACATTTTTGGCAGTGTTAACTGGATGTATTTGTTATTGACTTTGAAAAGTATTATGTTAGTTTCTTTTCTGTTGGAAACCAAATATTTCCCCAAAAAAACTCAATTTTACTTTAAAACGTTACGAAACTTGGGGTTGAATATCCTCTATATTTTGGTGCTACATCAGATTACTGATTACAGTGTATTTATAATATTAATTTTTTATATATATTGTCAAATTAATGCATTCAATGACATTGATATGCGATGGTACCGGGGTCTGTACTCAATTAAAAAAAAAGGATGATAACCCTCAGCGCACCTTACTTGAATATAAAAAAAAAGTAATTTGTTTCTACTGCATAGTCAGGGGAGACATGAGACTAAATATAGGGTTCCTGGCAGGTCGTAGGGTCGAAAGGTTAGGGAGACCTGTATTTTAGCACCGGTAGCACAGAAAATATATACGTTTATCAGTTATTAAATGAGGAAGCTTCACTCAAGTTCAATAAACAAAATAAAAGGTACAATAATTTCATATTTCAGGGCATTTTACTCAATGTTTAATTGCACAACACAGTTAATTGCAATTACTTATAAGTCACGTGGTTTACCATGCTGCTACACTTCCAGTGCATAGTAATTAAAGTACAGTAAGCTCTCTGTTTACGTCGGAGTTACGTTTCTGAAAACCGTGATGTAAATAGAAACAACGCAAATTGAGTCAAGCCTGCAGCCCACGGCCTACAGTCAGCCGGAAGCACGAGCACAAAGACGTGCTGGCGTGCGATATTATCACTTTTCCCCACTCCCCGTTGCAATCGCCAGCTGCATTTGCCGCCTGTAAGACCGTCACACGATCCTTTGCAGCTTCGAAACCAGGTGCAGTTCTTTCTTCTTCTGTGATGTAGGTACTCGCCGGGATTTTTTCCCCGGAAAAGACCGATTTTATCTGCATTGAAAACTTGATTGGGCGTGTAGCCACATTCTTCAATAATCTTCTCAAGTTTCAGAGTAAACTCCTTTGCTGCACTGGTGTCGGAACTTGCTGCCTCGCCTGTCATTTTTATGTTGTGGAAACGATACCTAGCTTTAAATCGCCGAAACCATTTGCGGCTAGCAGTAAACACTTTATCCTTTATATTCAAAGTGCCTTCAACATTTTTTATTACCTTACTGTAAAAAAAAATAAGGCTTTGTTTTGAATCGGGGCAAAATGTACAGGACAATTGTCCTGGTTCTTTGTTTCAATCCACACTGCAAACATCTTCTCCATAGTACTATGACATGAATAACTAAACTTTGTAACACTGACAGATGGCATGTTAGCAAGCTACTAGTAAGTGGACGACATTAAGCAGAAAGGCGCCAACCCACAGTTAACTGGAACTGAGATATTCAAGGTCAAAGTTTTGTGTGTATCTAAGCCTTGTATTAACCATTTTTTCCGGGCTCTTATTTTGCGTCAAATGTCGTGATTTTGTACTTCTTCTTTTTCTAAGACGTACTTCGGACCTTCTTCTACATGGCATGATTATCTCCAAATTGATTACCTGTAATTTGTGGGTTGGTTTTTTCTTAATGTCCAATTTTGTCCGCGTTTGCTCTAATTGTACGAACTGTGGTGGGCGGTAGTGCTAACGCTTTATTAATGTCAACTGCCCTCTCGCCTGAATCAAAATGTTGCCGAACTTGCATTTTCTTGGCTAACGAGACAGATGTTCTGTTCTTATTTTTTTTTAAATAACGAACTTTGAAGATAAGCTTGACAGTTTGGAACCCATTTCGTAAAGTAAAAAAGCATTAACTGCAGTGAGCTGATACTCTACTGTAGCACGTTTAAAGGGCAGTAATGTAAACTGAAACAGTGGCACATTTATAAGGGTTGGGATTACGAGGACTTCACGTTCATGTATCTCTTGCATCTTTATCATGTTCATGTGTACGCAATACGTAATCAATTGAGGTGCCATAATACGGTCCTTCATGTAAGCTGCAAGCAGGCAATGAAAAACGTCGTGAGAGAGCCTTGAAATTAGTAGTCAAAGATAACATGACACAATAGAAGACATTAACACCTCCGAAATGTGATTGGCCCAGGCGATCACATGGTATAACTTCATGTATCACTTTAACTTGAAAGCGTGACATCGACAAGCTTTTCATTACGTGAATATGAACGTAAGTATAAAGTGGGGTGATTGTGATAGGGCCCGTTAAAATGTGCTTGTCAAGATGTTTTCCTGTTTACATGAAAGTTAAATTAAAGTGAACATGAAGGCATCGTAATCCTGGCCTCCACTGCCCAACGCAATGTCATCATAGCGACTGAAGCAAGGCCAAGGGCTATTTGGAGAGGGGAACGAGAACCTGCTGTATTGTCTGGAGATGGAGATAAGGCTTTGTCGTGCTTGCGATGTGGGCGGGCGAGTAATATTGCATCATTGTGTGGAGGGCAGGAAGCATTTGTTGCAGCATATTATAATATAGGGCGATACGTGTGTAGCTTATGCTACGTAGCACAAATAAAACTCAAAACTGCGGTACTTAATATGACAATTTGTGTACAGTGATATCACGAAAATAAAAAGCACTGGAATCTTAAACGACGTTATTCTGAATTTGCGACTACTTAAATTGAAACATAGGTACTCAAACATTAGTGACGTTAATCCAAAACTACGTAAATAGGTACAACGTAAATGGGGGATGTACTGTAGCGACGTTAACAAACTTTTAAAAAGTCTGCTGGACACACTGCATATAGTTGCAGTGAGAACCAGAAATTGAAAAGTAATTCAGGTAAACATTTAAACTGAGAGACAGTCATAAGAAGTTAAGGCTTATGTAGTTTCAGTTCACCTCACACCGGTTAAAGACGTTAATTATTCGGGATGAGTGAAAATGCTGTTGTGTCGTCAAGAAAAAAATGAAGTGCTGAAGGGAGTTACCAAAAGACGGAAGAAAATGAAGAAAAAAAATATTTATTTACCGAAAAATGGTTGAACGAGGACATTTGTTCGAAGTGGGTAACTGAAGGCAGTTCATAAGCGAAATGTAGAGTACGTAAATGTAATGTAGTTTTGGGCGAAAAATGGTATGACTTAATAAAGCACAATGAAAGTCAAAGATACCAGAAGAATATGGACGTAGTTGAAATCTTGAAACAAATTTCTCAGGTAAATCTTTTGTTATGTCTTTTTAGGCCCCGTATTTCCCATTGTCTCACCCTAGTATTTAAAATATAATTACTTACGTAATCTTTGTGCGGGACCTACTATTTACCTTATTTATACAGTATTGACGGTATTTTTGCGCCAATAGCGAGGTCGAGGTGGCATGCCTGTAGCATGCTGGGCTCGTATTCGGGAGGATTATGGTTCAATTCCCGGCGCAGCAATGCTAATTTCTGTTTCGGTTTTTCGAGATCATTCCATACAGATACTGGGATGGTTCATTAAGGCCGTGACATGTACTTGTTTCGCACTAGTACCCTACCGTCATGAATTTTCGTTAGCATAGAAAAACAAACAATTCCTCACCCAACTTTGCAATAGGACTAACCAATCGGCGAGGTTGGACTTGTTTAGAGTGCCCGTGATTGGCTGATAATTCACGGATGGACGGGGTCTTGCAAAAGTTCTAATAGATGGCTGTACTTTCGCACTTTGGGGCGTTAACGTGAAACTAAAAAATAAATAGAAAAAAAATAATTTTTTATGCTGCTTTTTACATTGTACAATGTGCGCTCTTTCACCTATTGGTAGCTATAGCTAAGATCGATTTTATTAATCCTTTGTATGCATCCATGCAATTGATTTCGTTGGTTCATCTTTTGCACGCAAGAAAACTTCACTCTGATAACTTTTCAAACAACCATAACGTCGTATCATTGTGTCGTTAAGAATCATTCTTACAAGTTACAAATACGACACAAGTTAATTTTGCTAGTAAATATTAATGTATTCTGCAAATGTAGAATTTCTGTAATGAGAAATGTTTGATTTAGCCAAAAGAAAGCTACAAAATTCAATACTGCGAAAGTGCCTATCAACGTTGTACATTTTCATTCTCATTTCATTCTTATTTTAGACATATCTACAGCAGTGAGTACTGCATTCTATGTGCAAATGTCTACGTGTTAAGTTAGTGTGAAAATTACTTTAAAACTGAATACTTTTTCACTGCTAAAAATGTAAAAGCGGGACATAGTATGCTATTGTGCGCTATAGGTTAGGCCTGCAGCCACGGTATGTTTTCACTATATTTTTATTTACGTACTTGTAATTCATGTGCAATTAAGGTATCGTTTTGCTCGAAATATGTATTAGCACAATAAATGTGTGATAGAAATCTTACTTTTCTGTAAGGTCCACTGCCATTGATTTATATAATTCAGTTAGATAAATTAGGAGGTTTCACAGTGTTCTTTGCTTTTCTACCATTGAAAGAGCATATGAAGGTAATCAATAAAAAATAACATCGCTACTAACGATGCTATCTCATTTTCAAAACCATTGCTTTGAATAATGAGCGTAGATACAACTAAAGAAACGCGCACAAACAGTGCGTGTGCGCTATTAAAACAGCTGTCGCAGTTCACTGACCTCTCTCGCTGACGGCGTGCGGTAACCTACGTTGTTACGCCTCGTCTGTCATAGTTTCTCATTTATGCACAAAAGTATTTACTTTACAGCACCTGTATTAAGTTAGGCCTACTGCGCACGCGAGGAATAGGCATATGGCGTGTCGTTATAGCATTTATTGTAATTTTTCTGTAATATTTTTCCTTTGTACGAGAATTCTGAGAAAAAATGCGGGAAATATATGGGAATTTAGAAATGGAATCCGGCTGGACACCCTGGTAGAAAAAAAACCATTGTTTGCCCCTAGGCTGTCGCAACTTCTCCAAACACTTAATTAGAATGCAAAACTTATTTAACCCTTGTGGTCGTACATAATTTAACATTTTAATATTGCTGATAATAAAAAATAAAAAAGGTCTGCATACAACAATTTTTAACTACACCCATGACAACCGTGTCCATGGTTATATTCACTCTGTCATTTAATGCTGTGGTGATTAGAAGCAATTAATAAATTCACATCCAAATCAAGGTAGATTGAACCTAGCAGAATCATTGCATTATCATTATACTTGGCACAAAGTAATTGTAGGAACTAGTGGCATTTCATCAATATTAGGGTGATAAAGTTAATTCATAGTTAACAAATTATTTAAGCATGATTAAGTGACCTTGAAAAGAAGATGCAATTTACTACCGTTATTGAAGTTATTACTTTTAAACCCACCAGAAAATCTCAACCACCTTACATCTAAATACTGTTACAATTTTCGATTACATATATATCGTTTTTCAGAAATTGTGCTTCTTGGGTACTTGGTCACTCGGTCTTGATATGAAGAATCATCATATTTTTGGGCAATCTTACTAAAGCTGAACACACAGACAGTTCACCATATAAATTCCCTTGATACCAGTATCAACAAGTGGCATCACGTTAACTTAATTTTGATGGTTTGATGAGCTGGAGGACTCAAAAGCCAGGGAAACGCCCTGTAGTATCAAGTAGACTTTAGCAAGGTATTGGCATACTAGTAGATTAGCGTGCTGCTGCAGAACTGCCCATGTGGTTCTGTGAATTCTGCATGGGGTAGCACAACTTATTTTTAAATGAAAATTAATCCCATGTTTAAATCGGACAAGAAAGAAAATTGGTAAAACGAGTAGTCACAGCATACTTATTATATGCAACCTATTTTATTTCAAGAATTGTGTGGTTAATGAGCAGAATCTTGTGGAGCATATTAAAAAACATGTTACTTTCCTCTAAGTTTATTTAGTACAGCTGTAAGTGAATTTCATGACACTATCTACATTTACTTGAAATGGAAGAAAATAATGTAATTTTGCTACAAATAACTAACCATAACAAGCAGTATTTCAGTAAATTTTTCTGTTGAAGGTGTACGGCAGACCCACCCTTAAAACAGCTTCAGTAGTCTTAAGAATTAATAACTCGTGTCATGATTAATTGTGTAATTAAAACAAATAATGGCTAAATATTTTTGGAACATGAGCTTTAGTTTATAACAACAATGTGTATTAACATTGTTTTAGGGGTACTACAGTAAAACCTCTTTATAAAGACCCCTCACGGTTCTCTAGAATAGGATCTTTATAAAGGGGTTTAATTGTACAGTAAAACCCTTATTTTAAAACTCCACGGTTCTTGAGGAATGGGTTGTTATGAAGAGGGTTGTTATAAAGGAGTTTTACTGTGTTACCGTAATTTTTTTTATGGAAAACAAATATGTTGTAAATAATGCAGCTACATATCCTATATGTTTTAAACATCTAGCACACAGTATTTTTTTATCTTTAAGATGGTTTATAGCACATTTTCCTCCACTTTGCTCATATTGTAGGTGCTACAGATGACTTACTAACACTTGTATATTTAACTGCTTATGCATGCCCTTTGTAGTGACTTTAAGATTACAGTCTTTTTTGCTTTATTGTCACACAATTGAATTACTTGAAGTAATTTAACTGTCTGATATTGTATTTAGGTATATCCCTGTTTAGTTCAGAAGTTTCATTGTTATCACCTTGGAAACTAAGAATTGGAAAACAATATTGACCAATTGACAAGTGAGAATTTTTCCATCTATGAACTTATGTTATATGATTGATTGTGTTTCAGATTGTATGAAATTCTTATAGCTTTTATTATTATTATTATTATTATTATTATTATAAACCTTATTACTGTATGTTGGATTTCCCTAGAATATTATCGAACAAGATAATACTACAGAATTTAAACAAGAAAAATGAATCAGTTTTAAGGTTTCTTTTGAAACTAGGAAACTGATAGAAAAATATGCAGTTCTTTATTTATCTTTTACATATTTAATGTGTTTTTTGCAATTTAATTTAGTATCCAAGTGGAAGCCAAGAAATTTTGTCATATGAACTTCTAATAAATTTTATCTCTTGGCTTTAATTGGTACTTCTGAACTAATTTTATTCATTGTAAGAAATTCATACCAATAATTAGTCTTTTTCTTTGTTTAAATGTAATTAATTTGCTATGAACTAATCACTGAGATTAATAAATACTACTTGAGTGTTTGCTTTTCATTGATCTTCTGTTTTAACACTTATTAACTTGTATCTTCTGCAAACAAATTATTTGTAGACACAAATTTCATATAATTTGGTAAATCATTAATAAATATAACATGAAGCAAGGGACCTAGAAGTCCTTTTTAATGTATAAGAATCATATAAGAGTGAACTATGGAATTCATGCTCTTAATAACACCATAGAATTTTAGCTTGTGTATGATTGTTTAATGATTAATGCAGTCCAAATCCTTCTTGAGGTCACTAAATATACATACAATGTTTTCTTTCCTATTTAATACTTGTGATATAGTAGATATCGGATTATGTACATACAGTAGCATTATTTATACAGACTCGCTTCTAAATCCAAATTGGAAACTTGAAGAAAAAATTTTATTTAATTCAAAGTAAAACAAAGGAAGAGGCAGCTAGGCTATCAATATGTACAAAAGACAGAAGCACAAGTACTCACGTTATAGTACTTGACAGGTACACACACAAATAGGACGACACATAATCGCGGAAGCGCGTATCATGACGTTTCGCTGCTTAGAGCAGCTTCCTCGGGCGAAGAGACATGGCTGACTGCGGTGTGGCTGCCGATGCACCGATGCTGATGCACCTAGCGGCCAATGGTTGAACTGATATAAGGCCGGAGATCTAAAAACGTCAAGTAGAAGAGGATATACGGGTACAGTGGTTGTGGGAAGCTGAATGACGGGATGTTGTCGTATATTAAGCCCTGGTGGTTGCCTGGATTTAGTGATATATTGACGAGGTAGTTCCCATCATCTGAGTTCAGAGCTATTGCTTGTAGGTGGCAGGGCCCTCACCACTCTAGTGCTGTAGCATGAGTCAAAGTCCTTGTTAAGATGGGCTGCATGGGCAGCAACTGGTTTATCCTGTGGGTTGGTGTCTTTACCTGCTATGGCTTGTCTGGTGTCTGCTCTGTGGCTATTCATTCTCTGTCTCAGTGTGTTGGTGGTGAGACCAATATATTCAGCATCACAGTGTGAACACTGTAGCTGGTAGATCAAGTTCTTGGTAGCACAATTGTAACTGCCTTGGATGGGGTAGATGTGGTTAATTTGCCTGCTTTTGAATGATGTATAGGGCTGGTGGATGGCACACGTGCCACAACATGAGCTATTACAGAGATGAGAACCTATGAGATTGGTAGTAGTGTTGGCAGCTGTAGAAGGTGGGAGTTTGGGACGTACTAGTTTGTTGCGGAGGTTGGGTGGTCGTCTGAAAACTAGCCTGGATGGTTTTGAAAGAAGGTTTTAGGTTTGTGGTGAGGAGGACAAGATTTTGTAGCCCGAGTTAAGAATGGGTCGGAGTTTGCCTAGGCCTTCATGATGTGGTACCACCAGGGGAATTTCTGTATTTTTGGCTGTGGTAGTGTTGCTGGTATTGGAGGTGGCTTGTTGGATTTGTTTTTGGACCAGGGGTTCAAGGTAGCCTCTGTCTGTGAAAGCTTTGGCTATTTGTTGGCACTGTTTGTTAAGGTTACTGCGTGTTGAACATATGCGATTGGCTCTGGTGGCAAGGCTGAAAGGTAGTGACTTTTTGGCATGGTATGGGTGACAGCTGTTGAAATGAAGGTATTGAAGGTTGTTTGTTGGTTTTGTGTGTACTGAGGTGTGAATGATGCCATTGTGTAGTGCCAGCTCGACATCTAGGAAAACTGCATTTGTCTTGGAAAATGATTGGTGAAGTTAAGTGGACTGTAGGTATTCAAGCTGTTTAGGAAATGGGTTAGCTGATCTTCTGTTGAGGTTCATATCATGAAGATGTCATCAATATATCTCATCTAGCAGTACGGTTGGTTGGGCTGGTGACTGAGGAAGTTGTCTTCTAGTCTGCCCATGAACATGTTGGCATAGGGGGGGGCCATGCGGGTATCCATGGCAGTGCCCTTGATCTGGAGGTAGTGTTTGTCTATGAAACGAAAGCGGTTGTTGCTGAGTGTTAGTCTGGCCAGTTCCACCAGAAAGGCAGTAGATGGTTTGCTGTTTGAAGGTCTTTGGTTAAGATAATGTTCTATGTCGTCCTATTTGTGTGTGTATCTGTCAAGTACTAAAACGTGAGTACTTGTGCTTCTGTCTTTTGTACGTACTTATTTAATTCAAAGTTATTGTTTAGTGTATTATAAATAATCTTTTCAAAGATTTTATAAGAAGTAGAGAGAATAACAATAGGTCTATAATGTTATAAAATAATTCTTTATCACCTTTCTTAAAAATAGGTTTCACTAGTGATACCTTCAAACTATCAGGGTAGATTCCAGTTTCTAGCATGCTATTGCAAATATAATTTCTAGGTTCATTGCCTAACTAAAAATGCACATTTTTTAAGTGGGATATTATTGATTCCATCATCTTTGTGAATGTTTATTTTTCAAGGATTTGATAGTTTTAATTATTTCATGTGGTTTTGAAGGTATCACACCATTGTATGGGAATACTGTTCAGTCAGAGGCTATAATAATGACATGGCATATTTGGCATGACATAAAATGTGCTATAAATTTTAGTGATCTCGTAGTTTTAACCTATATTATGTGTATTCCTCTAACTTCAGCATAACTAAATGTACGCATGTTGATATGTCTTTATACATATGCTGTGTGGCTGTTATTTTTTTGTAATGTCAGGAAGACTGAAAGAATTTTTTTCATTTCTCAGTGTTACTTTTTTTTATAAATTTCTGACTGAGGAAATATAGTGATGCTGTTGTGGAAGAAGTCTTGTCATAAAAATCCACTTTGTTATGAACAGTATGTAGTTTAATCTAAAACAGGTTTTTGAAGTTGTGCCTAGAGAGAAGTTGAAAAAACTTTTTTGCTAATGTGAAGGGCAAATAAAAATTATTTTATGTTTCAGTTTTTGGAAGTGCTGAAAAAGAACGGCTCCCTATATCTTCACACATTCATGACCAGGGAGGGCCGGTCACCTGATCCACAAGCAGGAAAGACTGTGTATGCAGGAAAGTTTGGCATGGCATACAACACGCGGAGACTGAACAAGTTCAAGAAGTTGCGATACACAAAGACACACAACTTACTGACGGGGGAGACTGCCGCCACTGCAGAAGATGTCAAAGTGAGTTTGTTTCGACATCTTGCTCACCACCAGTTTGAGATGTTTGGCTGGTGCTGGCTACCCACTTATTTAAATTATTTCCTCACCCTGTAAATAAGCAACATACTTGTTAAATTTTGTACGAGTCTTTTTTTTTATTTGAGAGGAGACTTGTGTATCTGTACATCAGTACATTTCAGTGTAATGAATGATAAGTGCATAACAAATAGATAAGTGTTCATACTGTAGTCACGTAGTGTACAGTACTGGAGTGTGGTTTATTGTGTGCCAACTAGAGGCACTGTACTAAACTGACTTGAGTTTGTTACATCTCCTATAGTAATTTGTCTTTACATTAAATTTCAAGGCACGTGAATTTTTGTGGTTTGTAATATTGAGGTTTGTGTTTACAGTTCTTTGGCAATTATCAAAAATGTCTCGTACTTTAGATTATCATATGTTATTATTCTTATTGGAAAAGGAATAAAACATCAGCATAACTTTTTTTTTATCAGTGATGAGACTGGGCATCACATTTTATTATAAAACACAGTGAAACCTATTTATTACATTCTGAAAGAAGTTTTATTTTTCAGTTTATAATAATGAGGTTTGTATTAACAGGTATTTGCAATAACTATAAGATATATACATTTTTTCAGGTATTTATAATCAAAATACTCAGTTGTTTTACATGCAAAGAAAATTTTTACATATTGTTTATCGAAAGAATGTTTCATGGTTATCCTTTTCTTAAGAGGAACAAAACCACTTTGTATTAACGCTGTTTCACTGTAGTAAATACAAATTTTTTGACGATACAAATTTAACAGTTCTCTGTCTCATTTCAAGTAGAAAAAGGGAAACTTTATGTCAGTGAGAACTTTGTGTTAAATAAAATTCAAGTGTGAATATTTTACTGCACACATAAATACCGTACATGCAATCTTAAGTTTTAGACTGTTTATACTTCAGTTATAAAATAATTTATATCGATGCTGCAAGTATAAAATCTATATTTATACAGCAAATATAAACTCTATATTTTAAAACATTTGTACCAATTTTTTTGTAGAAAAAAACAGTATTGTGTCATGTAATGTGTGTTCATGGAAGTTGTTTGTGAGTTCAAGTACTAATCTTTTATTTTGTACTTTTATTTTCTCGTCCACAGAAAGCTGAGACCATGCAGGAGGAAATAGTTTCGCACTGGCATCCTAATCTCACTATAAACTTGGTGACAGACCAGACAGCTTGGGTTCAAGGCTCAGTGCCACCTCCCCTGGATGAATGTGAGTTCTATTAGCACAGTAAGACGGTATTAAGGTGATTGTGTAGGTACTGAAATAAGCAGTGATTATTAACCAAGAAAAATAAGCAATGCTATTATAGTAGAGAGATTTTATCTGCGTTAAATTACACATTCCCATGTAGGTGCAAAATATGTAACTTAATTAAGCATAAAACTTAAGAGGGTTTTACTGTATAAGATAAATTCACTATGTGTGGAAAGCAGTTATCGTGTTACTGAAATGTGGTAAATTTGTAGCATACATACTTGTAAGCTACACAAATATTTTGTTATTCTGACACACAACTGATACATAGTCTCTTGCACCAAAAGGGTGTGGTTAGCACATTGGCTACAGCACACACTATACTTTCACTGTGGTAATTCATGTTCAGTTCTCAACCTGGTTGGTGTGGATTTTAGAATGTAGGAATCATGCCTGAAGATACCGGTTGTCGACAGTGTTTCCAGGGCAGCTTTTGCTTTCCCTGCCCCTTCATTCTGGCACTGCACCATGTTCACTTCATAGCCCTCGTAGGCTCTCGCTGTTGAGAGTCATCCAAACATAAATATTTCACTTCTTGTACCTTAATCTATAAATTGTTTACCATAAACTCATCACAGTAGTAACATGTTTGCTCTCCAGGTTGGCCAAAACTTTTTTCTGAGAGTTTTTTTCTGCTGTTCTGTTTTGATTTTTAGCTCTCTGAAAATATTAGTTAATGTTTCTAGTTCTTACATATGTTTCATGCCCTCTTAAATTAATTTATTAATTTTATTGTTTACTGTTGACAAGTGGGTATAATTTTATGTTTGCTGAATACTATTTTCATTTAATGTACCACAAACCCTTGATAACTTTGACTGCTTAGGGAAGGAGAATGTCACGGAGTTGCAAGTTGTCTACCTTACGAGGTGGGATAAGCAAGACTACCAGATATCCATAAAATGAGTTGCTTACAATTCAGGAATTAATTTTGAAGTAGTCTAACGGTTACTGTCGTGAGACGTACAGCAAACGTCGTGCCATGTAGTTCCTATTAGTCATAGATATTTATACTCTTTGTAGTTCACGTGCCAACTGATATATCAAAATATAGCTGGTGTAATAGTTACTCTGGCCTTAGCTACCCAGAACTTCTTATTACTTGAAAATAAACACTGATTGACGTTGTGTGCTTTTGCAGTTTTTCATACCAGTGGTGGGCAGTTGTAAATAGTAGGGTGGGTCTAAAATTAAATTTTTTAGGTATTGCCAACTTTTACTATTTGTCCTTAAAATTTACTGAAATGGTAGGGGTTTTTACAATTTTATGGGAACTGTACAATTCTACAGATTTTTAGGTTGGTGATTAAATGCTCATTTTTAAAATACTGAAGTAGTGAAATATATTTTGGCTCAGTTCTACCAACATAAACTGTATTTTTAATCATGTTTCATTTGGAAAACTTGTACTAACAGTTGTAAAATAAGTGTTTACTAGGAATTTAACAGTTGATCACAGTGAGTAAGTCATACGAATGAATGAGAAAATTACAGTTGAAAGCCAATCAGTGGCTTTCTTCAATGTGCAGTTTCAAAATAGCAGAGTGTGCTTGGAATATGTTTCAATTTGGCTGACAGTCAGTAGTTTCTTCACACATGAAAGTCATTGATTTTGGTGCTGAAACACTTCTGCAGCTCTTTTATTATGAACCACTCGTATGGATACTGTTATCAGGTGTCAAAGTCTGAAGTTCGAAACATGTGGTGTGTGTGTTCGAGTGAATGCCAAACCTATTCATTCAAACAACATAATATACATATAATTTGGAACAAAATACGTTTATGTAGTGTGTGTAAAAGATTTTTGCTGTGAATGAAATTTGTGTTTATTATTTTTTGTGAAATTTGTGAGTTGTAAATGTATTTAAATATTTTTTAATAAATTAACAAAACATGGTGCTACCAAGCTTATTTAAAACAAACGTTAGGTAGATGTAAATTCTGAATTTTGCAGTGAAACTGATTTTCCTTTAGTAGCATTACCAGCGCAGAATATTTATTTAGGTTTTTTAGGTCTGGCTTATTTCATAACGTAGTTGCAAGTTGTGTGTGTGTCATTAAGTTAGGAGGTTTTCTGAGCCAAAAACAAAAAGTATGGCTAGGATTGTATTATAAACGTAAAAGAAACACCTGCAACACTAATTCGAGTGGAAATGCAGCAACAAAATTCATTATGTTTAATCACATTTTTAATGTACTGTAACACTATTAAAACCATTATAACTACTGTTCAGATGTTTGTCTATCATAGTCTGACATTTTTCTTTACAGTAAGCACAATGCATTTTTTTAAATTAATAATTGCACGAGTATTACAGACAGTTATGAGATGCAGAAGTTTAAGAGAATGGTAAAAAAAAATGTGAGTACAATATAGTGTTGCAGAATGTTTACAAATGATTCTACTGTATGTGTGCTTATTTAAGAAGCTTTCAGTAACTTCATGGAACTGCAAACCTGTTAACTTTTTTTAAGTTTGATAAATTTGCATGAATCCGATCAAAATGTGGGAGAAATGAATTTGACACAAAACTTTCCACATGCAGTTTACACTTACATTTAATATCTAATACAGTAAAACCTCTTTATAAAGACCCCTCGTGGTTCTCTAGAATAGGGTCTTTATATAGAGGTGGTCTTTATAAAGGGGTTTAATTACAGTAAAACCCCTATTTTAAAACCCCCACGGTTCTTGAAGAAAGGGTTGTTATAGAGAGGTGGTTGTTATACAGGGGGTTGTTATAAAGAAGTTTTGCTATATGTGTTTACTGATTCTCTTCTTGAAAAGTAGGCTAAGACTGGTATTTAATTTTAATACAACTCTCAAGTTGCGTATTTGCATTCAAGACAACCAAATACTGTATTTAAAAAAAAATAGTATATGTACTTGTCGCCACTCTGCTGGCAAAGGGGTTGAATTTGTGTTTCCTTCAGGGTTGTAATAAGGTTTGAGCATGAGTTCCCTGAAGGGGAGGAGAGGCTGCTAGATGTCCCTAGGAGAGTGGTTTCCTGGGCAGTTGACACAACACAGTCTCTACAGCAGAGTGGGAAAATTCTCACTTTTCATGAAGGGAGGCATGCATTTTAACCACTCACCATTTTTAGAAGAGCTCCCTCAGGAGGCGGCGTTTTTTTTTCGACACAGGCTTCGGCTTGGCGGCAGCTTCCCTCTTCAGTTTCTGGATGCGGGGTGTGGCAATGGTGCCGGTTTTTCGGGAGTTTTGATTGGACTGATCAATGGTAGCTGAAGGCGGTGTAGGTCCCTAAGGATGCGACTAAAATTATTGTGTTTGCGTCTATGGGGCTTGTTCTCTGTGTCTTTGTAGCGGCGGCAAAGTTATGAAAGTGTAGTGGGTTTTTCGGATATTTTCTGAGGTGGGGGAATTACTCCCACAGGTATCTCACTGTTACTTGAAATGGCCTGTCGGCGCTTAGCTGCGGCTTCTGCCTTATGACCTTCTATCACTGCTCGTTCCTCAGGTGAAATATTAATTACTAAACACTTTGAGTCAGACATCAGTACTTTTAGAAATGAAACTATAAAAATATGTTTTTGAACTGTATATTGTTATCCCTTGGTACACTTTTACAATCACTGACTTATACACTGGTTAATACATTCGGTTTTCACGTACACAGGTCTTTATGCACTACTGATTTATACAATGCTCGACCGCGTGGTCATTTATGCACGGAGCCCCGGAACTTCTCACGGACTTGGCTCTACTTCCGCATCCGGCGGTCACAGATATGCACCTCATGGCGACTCGCGGTAGGGTGCGTTCCCTAATACTGCCCGCGCGGCTAGGGCGCGTCTCCTTACGAACTGCGCTTTCGGCACAAGAGTGGGTAGGACCAGGTTTCCGCTTCCTTCTCAAGAAGCAACCTGTATAGAGGATGGGTAGGCGGGTTTAGGCTTCCTTCTCAGGAAGCAACCCACGGAAGATAGGTAGTGGTGAACAGGTAGGAGGGGCGGGTTTCTGCTTCCTTCTCAGGAAGCAACCCTTTCGAGGTTGGGGGTGGTGCCTAGGCTTGCTCGGGGAGGAGGCCCGAGCCCTAGACTGATGATTTGGCAAGGCGAGCGCCCGCCCCCCTGAGGGGGGCTTAAAGTACTGTTAGTGGGTGGTGAAAATGGCCGCCACTGGAGAGGAGGCCGTCTGCTGGCTAGCAGGCACACCACTCCAACACCCACAAATCTCCCACACTCGGCAAAAAAATATGTGACTCTATTTACAACTTTCCCGCGGGGCCGTGAAAATGTCCGTGTTGCCAAAAAGAAACAAACAAAGCACTAAATAAATACACAAAATTAATAATATTACGTTTACAATAATTATATACACAATTTCTCTCTTAAAAGTTCATAATTTGCCGCCTGGTATTATTTGCATTGTGTCCATCTGTTTGTTTACATTGGTTATGGCGGCGTGAATATATACATACAAAAACGGTAAATATAAACATTTCTAAACCTTTAGTTTTACGTTTTACGACAACACGGCTCACAATACTGGATTCAAATGACCCCGTGGGCAAAAATAAGGTAGGCCTAACTCTTACATGTTACTAATATTACTGGGCCGAGCGTAAAATATATCTAAGCACCTTGTAGTGGTACCAGTCCTTACCCACTCATCCACCATACTGCTCAGGTCCTTGATGTGGCATTGCCAACATCGACCACGCCGTCGACAAAGCTGAAACTTACTTGAATCTCATTATGGGGGGGGGGTTCGACGGTGAAATTACAAGAGGTCGAGCTTGTTATATTAAATAAAATAAAGATTACACTTGTCCGACCGACCAAGCTTCCTGTTCCAGAACATTCCACGGCCATCTCTCACTCAACAAGGTAGAAAGAAAGAAAGAAAGAGAGCCCTAGGCCTACTAGTTTTGCCTAAAAATACTTTAAACTCACATAACTTCTACGCTTTTAATTTTACAGAAAACCTGCAAAGGACAACTTTTGCAGCAAATTAAATTAGCTTTACATAGACACCCAACATGGCCTGTCACACTACATTTCCATTATCTGGTTACAAGATGGATTTAGTAAATCAAAACAAATTTGCTTTAAAATTTCAGTGGGTTCACCAATCTATCTTATACTGGCCTGCGTGATTTAACTCGCATAATTACTGATTATTATTGCTGTAATAACTTTG
>PNEQ01025587.1:0-12601 GCA_003012365.1 Medauroidea extradentata
TAATGCACCTTGATAAATAAATATAACTGCTGATGAATCTGGAGTGTCTCACTTCAAGTTAAAACCTGGCTAATGGTGTAGAAAAACTAATCCAACTGAGCTATCCGGCGCACTTCACGAAACATAACCTCAACGCCCACTACAGTGACTACAATAACCACAGCAACAAGCAGCAGACGCAAAAGGGACGCGTCACAATGTATGTATGTATGTATGTATGTATGTACTCTTAAGGGCTGGGATTTACATGATAAATTATGTCCATTGGGTCTCATCACCTTTCATGATAACACTTCCACACAAAAACTATTTTCTTCATTGAGAAATGGTTAATAAAGGCACAGGAATAAAACAGTGGAAAAAATTATACAGGCCTACCATATTTACTCAAATGGAACATTGACTCTCTGCAGATGATATACATTAATAAAATTAAGATAACAGGAGCTTTCGTACACGTCCTACGAGCACGAGAAAGAAAGCTAAAATACTTGCAGTACGCAGTACCAGAAGAAAAATAAGAACACAGAACAAAGAGTAACTAAATCTTTTAAATGTAATTTTAAAAAACTAAATTCTGGATATGAATGTTTTTATTTCCCAGAGCTACCAACTTTTTTATTGCTCAGTAGTTGCACCCAATCTCCACAAATGGCAAAATAAAAATAAAATAAAAAATTATAATATACATGTACATAATATGTAAACAACTGTTTAAATTATATTTCGCAATACAATATAAATATGTTAATTGAAAAATTGTAACAGTACTATCCTATAATTAGTCAAGTAGATACATAACTAATTTGGGTGAATAATTTTGTCTTTGTACATAAACTGATTACATTTTGTACACTTACTGTTGTGCACGGTACAGTGAATATCTTCTATGTACAAAATTGTCGGACTTCTTGAATGAACAAAAAATCAAATTCTAACTGAATATGGCAGACGAAGCAGAGCTTTAATACAAAAAATTATGTAAAGGGCATTATAAATATAACTATAATGCAAAATGTGTTTATCTTTTCATATACCTATATGTCACTATCAAGAAGTACCAGCAGGCGAGTTCCTCAACCCTCTGTTTTTTTAATTAGTTGGCCAAAAAGATAATTTTTGTGTTTCTAGCTACCATACATCACAAAGATTTCACATTTATGGAACAAACATTATGCAACCATACCTAAATAACTGTAAACTAACTGCAATATAGTCAAACATTTAACACAGATCAGTTTTAAAATTGTTTTAATCATGGGGCTTTTAATACCGGTATTGCAAAACCGAAATGACACTTTCACTACACTAAATCTGCTGGTATTTTTCAAGTTGGAAGCAGTTTTAACTCAAACTTATTATTGAAGTAACAACATCAAAATTAAACAACCTACCTTAACAATGTGATCTTCAAAGCTGTGAGCTGGTACTTAAGAAGCCAGCTTTCAAGGATGGACACACATTTTATGTGCGATGTGCGTTGCATAAATTTTTAAAACTTTCACGTATACATAGCAAACATTTTTTTAGTCGATTACGAAATATTTTGATAACAAGACAAAAATCATGTGTATACAGTATTTTTCTAGCATATAAAATAAACTTTCATCTCTCTATTCTGAGGGCCAAGGTAATTAATTTAGTAGGCTACTTAAACATAATACAGCAAATACTGTAAACAAATTATTTTTTTAGGCTTTATTTGAGTGAATCACCTTCGGTCAAACTATTTACTCTTACCAAAAAACAATGAACTAACTTGTACTACACATTTCACAACTCGTGCAACAGTTTCTACAGTGAAGTGTTGTCACTCGCCTAGCAGTCTCGTACTTACTGAATTAAAGCCAATCATGTATGATAGTTAGTGCCAATATTTTCATAAAATGTTTTGCTACAATGATGCAGTCCAACATAATATCTGACCCATTGCAGGTATTTTACAAAAATCACGTTATATCTAATGCCAAAGTCAAACAAACAAAAAAATTACAGCAAAATTAGTTATCAATAATTAATCACTGCTACAAAACATTCACTCACAAAGCTGGTGAAAGCTGTTATTTATCAGTATTAATTAGTATATATTGTACTCATAAACCTGTACGCTATAAACAATGTACAATATTATGTATTTTTTTGTATGTTTCACAACTTCTTAGTTCCAACCACTTATATGTACTTACAAAACCAGCAATACTCTACGCCTTTATTACCCTAAACATCTCATAACAATTACCAAACAATAACTACTAATATTATGTATATAATTAAACATAGCGACACTAGAAAATAAAACCTGGCGAATGTTGCTAGTAAAGGACCATGCAACTTCAACTTGCATACTAATCTGCCTAATTTCAAGAAATAACTGAATCAGGCTGATGACATAAAATGTCACCACATCAAAATGTTGGTAAGTTAGCAATAACCTGTCCAGGGCAGGGACATCAAATGTAGCAATGGCTACTGACAAGACTGCCACCACATTTGGTTGTCGACAGACTCCAAAGTCCCACTTGTGTGTCTGGAGTATTCAGTTCCACTTAAGACAGATGCCAGCGAGTACGTAAGTGCCTTCAATGGTTTGCAAATGACAAATATCGGATTTGAAAATTGTATCTGACCGCTGACTATTCCAAATAATGTAGGGCCTAAGCTGCAGAAATCTAAAGGTAATTCAAAAGAATCAGCGTAATCCCACAAAACTACCATCTAAGTTGTACATTGTAACAAGAATAATACATTTTTTGAAGTGCAGCTCTTTATATGTCTCGAGGCTTTAACAAAAATTTACCGGTATATTAAAGAGGATATTAACTACGGCACCACAGACCTGTAGTTTTCACATCTGCATTAGATAATGATAAATTAGGTACTTCGTAACAAGAATTAATAAAGGTGGCCCAACATCTTCAACAAAAACCACCATCATAGTGCACATGTTCAACAACAGCCTCACAAAAAATCTTTAAGAGCCCTACACAGTTGGCGCCATGTAACATTGTTGCAGTGTGTTGGGAGGAAGTTTTTAAAGGAATGCTACCTATTAAACACGTGATCTATACCTTTGTCTACGAAAAGAAAACACACCTAGAAGTGGCTAACAACTGATCTTTCAGATTGCTGTCATGTAAAAAAAAACAAATGGAATTATAAAACCAAAATAGAGACGTAAAAGCTTGACTCTCCTAGGCACTTACCGTAAATAAATTAGTAGGGTCCCATGGAAAAAATCAATGACAAAAAAAAACACTGTAGGCAGGTTTGCACTCGTGCTTAAACAATATGGTTGTTTAAGCATGAGCCTGTCTACATATAACTTAATCGCTCCCCTGGTTCCGTACCTGAAATGCTGTATCTCGTGCCTGCTGTATAAGGCTTATAAGCATGTTGTACCGGACATCAGTGAAATTGATGCAAGTAAGATATAAAACCACAAAGCAAGCAAAAAAACAAATCAACAGAGTATTTTCTAATGTACATTAGTTATGGCCATCTTCGTTGACTTCAAGGGCCACATAGCACTTCCAAATACACTCAAGTGCCAAACCCACGCATTAACATTATTTTTACAATTTCACAGAATTTAAAAAAGAACAGTTTTGAACAGTTATATATGTTCTGTGTACAGCGTATAATTTATGCAGGCTGTATAAAACGGTGCAGCAGGCAGGAACTGGCCCGCGGGCCGCCAGTTGGCCATCACTGATGTACCTCATCTGCCAAAATCTGACAGTTTAGTAACTGTGTATTTCATTTTAAAAAGGCAAAAAAACATGCATTAACAAAAAAAAAAAACTTGTCAACACTCTCATCCTACCTTTGTTGTTATTATTACTAAAGAACGCTCAGCAGATACCTGCACCACTATGTCATGCAGTGTATTATAACAGCCTGAATGAACACCGCACACATGTTAACAAATTTATTACTGCTATCAGTAAAGCACTTGGTTGAATGTCACTCCTCAAGGCACAGACCACCTCATGCTCTCACCTTGCCCAAAGTAACACCTTTGTCATCGTCTTCCTGCTCAGAAGTCTTGTCTTCCTCTAGCTCAATGTCATCCAATTCCTCGAACATGTAGTAGTCACCGGACCGTATTGCTACAACATAAAAAATTAATTAATTGCACAAACCAAACTACCTGTAAATTTGAAGTGTCCCTACATTGCTTAGCTAAGACTTCTGAAACTGACAGAGTATAAATTACTTTAGACAGACCCAACATTTCAACTCAAAAAGGCTTATCCCAACAACTAAGAATATCCACTTATTTGTGCAAAAAAAAAAAATAATTTTTAAATTATGGACTGAGTAACCTACAAATATTCACCACAGTAACATAGGTTTTCGATTCAAGAACTTGAATTTGACTTTGCAAAAATAATTATTATGTACTTGCTTAATAAAAAGCTACACTAGTTTATTATTAATATTAGAGATGGGACAGTTCAATTTTCCTTTCAATTTTTGATTCTCGATTCCAGCCATACTTATCTTGTTTCTTTGATTCTTGATTACTTTGATCCTAAATAATTACGAGAAATTTACAAGATGTCCATAAATGCTTACCCTTATTTCAGACAGTCGTAACAATTGTATTGATACCAACTGTGTCTTTCTGTTACAGGTCCACTTGTTAACCCATAAAGTTTTTCTACAGATGCGCCCCATTCACAACATCAGCCGGTAGGAGTGCCGCTAAGCTGTAATGTCAAAATGGCTTCCCTGCAGGAAAAAGCACAGTGTGATGTGTGGCTGGCAGAAACAAAATCATCTATCCAAGTGCAGTGAATGTTTAGGAACCGTTACGGAAAGAAACCACCTGATGTCAAATTAATAATGGCATGGATGAAAACAATTTTTTTCGACTGGGTCCATTAAGAAGGGCACAGCAGTGGCAGACCCTCCGTCTCAGATGAGACCGTGCAGGTGGTTCAAACGGCATTCACCAGGTCACCACAGAAATCTATTCGAAAGGCTTCACGTCAACTTGAAGTGCCAAGAAGCACAGTGCATAAAGTGGTACGCAAATGCCTAAAACTGTATGCATACAAAGTTCAAATTGTGCAGTCATTACTGCCATACAATCGTCCAAGACGTGAACAATTTGCTACCGACATGTTGGAGCGAATTAATGTCAACAATGACTTCCTGAATCGTGTGTGTTTTTCTGATGAGGCTACCGTTCATGTCAGCGGATGCATGAACAGGCACAATGTCCGTATCTGGGGATCAGAAAGCCAACATGCTGTACGAGAACACATTCGGGACAGTCCGAAAGTTAACGTGTGGTGCAGGTTAACGTGTGACCGAGTAATTGGCCCATTTTTCTTCCTGGAAAAGACCATTACTGGACATGTGTACCTAGACATGTTGATAAATTTTGCCATTCCTCAGCTACAGGAAATGCAGCAGCCTGTCATCTTTCAGCAAGATGGCGCTCCCCCTCATTGGTCTCTTCATGTTCGCCATTATCTGAATAAAACCTTTCCACATTGTTGGATTGGCAGAGATGGCTCAATTGCATGGTCCCCCAGATCTCCGGACATTACGCCCATCGATTTCTTTCTATGGGGTACGTTAAAGACGTGTACCAAACAAATGTTCCCGATGTTGTGACTGTGCGACAGCGCATCAGAGATGCCGTTGCTGGTATCACGCCGGAAATGTTGCGGAATGTGTGGCATGAGATACAGTACTGGTTGGATATTTTGCGTGCTACCAGAGGTGCACATGTTGAGGTTTATTGAGTGCTTTTCTAGGTGGTTATAGGTGATTCGGAATAAAGTGAACACTAAAAAAAGCCCTGATTAATTTCTATTTCCTGCCAGTTTATATCTATCCGCCGAATGTAAACACAAATAATGCCACGTGCTTTTATTTACATAGGGTTGTGCAATGTTTACAACTACATTAAACTGTTCCAATAGATTTTAGCTACAATATCTACTCATTAAATACACGGGGGCTGAATATAAGATATAAAAAGTAATCTTAGTTATAAATACCTGCGAGTTAATGTCTGGTTTCTGTCCATAGACTAATCTAAACAACATGCACTAGTGCCATTACAAATCTCGTAAATGAGCGGATATTTTATTTGAATTTGTAACGCAAAACGCCACTAAAACAGACATGACACACGCTATTCAATAATTCAAATTTAGTTCAGTTCTACTGCCACGAACAACGACGAAGCACTTCAGAAACAATAAATAACGTATTTTCTTAACATGTAAAATAAAAAGTATGTTGTTTCTAGGCTGGCAAACGTAAAACATAATTTACAGATTACCGACGGTTTCACATCATTTTGGCAATGATACTCAAAGCAATTTCCAATACTTTTGAATGTATATACACACACAACGGACAAACGCACGCAAATTGTCGTCGTACCAGGCCACAGGCCAGGTGGAGTTGCACCTGGTCGCAGCAGGTGTTCGCAGAGTGTGTCAGTGGCAGGTGTGCGCTGGTTGGTAATGGCAGATGTGCGATACTTGAGTGTGTGTGGCAGATCAGTGACAGTGGCCGGGCATGTGTGAACTTGACACCAATGTGTGACACCTGCCATCACGGCCATCTGCCAGTGCAGGACACCTGGCTTCGATGCCCCCTCCCTCTACGAGTGCGTGAAGAAGGCAGTCTGGAAGCAGCGGCCGCGATGGACAGAACGAGAGATACGTGGTGTGCTTCGGGACTCAGATTCATCCACCGAGAAACATAACGTGCGTGTGCAACTATCCGGCCCAGTGTTTTACTTTGTTTCGCCATTGGAACTGGCTCACTTAAGGCCTTAGGGTATGGGGGTGTGGACCACCCCATAAGTGTCCATGTAAGGTGTAGTTTTCTCCACGTCCTCCCTGCTTTTCCCGATCCGCAGCTGTTTCGACTCGCCAGGTGAGAGAGGGGCACGCCGGCATGAACAGACCACGACCCATCGAGCCTCGTGTTCCCGGCTACACGCTTAACCGGGTGGCGCCCAGAGCATTCCGACACAGCTCCATTCCTACCTCACTCTCACCGGACACGGCGTCAAAATGATACAACTTGGATTCGAGAACATAACTCTGATGCCACCTGTTGGTGGAGTTTTGAACACTCTGAAGCACGGACTAAGCTGTAACGACCAAGATGAGGTCGGCAATAGCGTCACATTATTCTCGCGTCAATTGAGTCCAATTATACTGTAAGTATGAATGTCAATAATATCACAAGAAAATATTTTGAAGTATATTAAATACAGACAGGTCGATTTCATCATATATTCTTTCACTAATGTTGTATTCAAATAGGAAAATACACGGAACTACATGCAATGAATAGCTACCAACCATGCAAGCAGTAAAGTAACTCTTGTTAGTGGTGGCGTATATGCAGTAACGGCTAGTGATTTTTCAAAGGTTAAATCTTTAGTGCTCACTTTATTCTGAATGACATATAGAAACTTGATGAGTATATGTATTTTCATTTCAAAGCATATTCGTTTATGTGTACCCATTCAAAAGTTAGAGTATGTAATCAGTGTAAACATTCATAGACATCCTGTATTTTAAATGGCTGCAGTTCATCAAATAAATTAAGCCAAAAATAATGATAATAGGTAATCTAGAATGACCTTATTTAAATTATTTTGAGTCTGATTTCTGTACTTATTAATTGTAATTGTTAACACACACACACACACAAAATTTACTTAATGAATTTAAACTTTTAGGTTAATATTGATGGCTGGTCAAAATCATGCATAGTTGATTCACACTTTGTCTTCTTTGCACGCACTTTAATGTTATGCATTTTCTTTAAGCGTTTTTTTCATGTTTTTAATATTGTGAGATTTCCTACAACAGGAAATTTGGGAAAAACACAAATCACAACTTGGATAATTTTCGTCACAGTCAGATATGCTTCAACACTTCACTCATTTTCTGTCCCAAATGAATAAACACTCACTTCTGAAATTTTGACAAAATTCAGACAAACTAATAATCAACATTCTTGCAGATGGGCTATCGCCCGGTGGCAAGTCCACATCCCCCCCACTCACTCTCCCTCCAGACCCTTCCTGAACCACCCCATTCTCTCAACCCTCACCAGCTCCTCCTTCAGCACGTCCCACTCCCTCAACAACCTGACCATCATCGACTGCCTATCACTCTCCATCCTCCCCTTAACTCTCTGGAGCTTTTCAATGTTGTTCCCTCTTCCTCTGTAATCACTTCTGATTAACTGGGTACCTAACCTTCCCCATTCCTCCTCTCTCTTCACCCTCTTAAACAACCTAACAAGCCTCTCCACTCTTCACCTGTCCTTCAAAGCACTCCAACCCATTTCCTTCATCATCACTGATGCGTGACCTGTAGATTCCTTAATCCTCACCTTCCTGCCCTTGCCTTCTCCATCTGCCAGTCACCCATCTTGCTGCCCTCCTCTGAACCTTCTCCAGTTCCTGCACCTCTCCTGCATTGTAAGGATCCCACTCTGCTGCTGCATATTTCAGCATCGGGCATACCATCGAGATGTATGATTTCTCCTTCACCCCACCACTGGCCTAATTCAGGATCCTTCCCAGCATTCCCAGAGCCCTCCTTCCCTTCAACTTTATTTTTACCAGAATTTAGTAAAAATTGTGAGAGTATTGTGCCCGGGAACTGTGAACACAATTATTCTATACTTAGATGTGTTTTCATATTTTTATACGATAGACCGTGCACCCACAGATACTGGGGTATGTGACTAGGCACAGTGTATAGGCAGTTATAAAAACACAAGTGAGTAAAATTTATACTCGAGTTATTTAAATAGTTGTTTGAGTAAAATATACTTGCATCCAAAAAGTGAACAGAGCTTATTGCTGGTATGCTTTCACTCGCAACCTGGCTAACCTTTGATGATCAATTAAAAATACCTACTTAACTCCTTTGTATCTATCAAGTAGATGATGTGTCAACTCCAGAACTGTTGGATCTGGCAACGCTGTCGTGCTAGTCCACTAAGCCGACTGCCATCAGCACGTTAGCTGTTTAGCGCCAACATTTTCTCGAGCGAGCATGCAGTTTCTTCATGAATACGTTCATGTATTAATTTTGCGACATTCAAAAACATTTAAAGATCATGATTACTGTGTGAAACGTTCCGTCCCAACATTGAACACGCCACCGAGTGGTTAGTGTATTAGCATGCTATGCAAGTGCCTTACAAGTGTTATCTAAAACGGAATGTTAATCTCGGCAGTTAGACCTAACTACTTTTATCTTAATTGTATTGTATTTTGTTGAATATGAATTTTATCGGTGCATTCACATGAGTGCAATGTTTTAATTTTACGGGAGTTTCATTTGCGTGTAGGCCTCCATTGTTTATTCTCTTGGTATTACGCCATTTTTTAACGTTTGAGAACAAAACATACCATGTTACATGAATTAAGAAAGCTGATTAATTTTAATGTTAATTTAATGAAATTGCAAGTAATATTTAGTATATTTACTGCATCACGCATCAGTGACCAACAAAAGTGATTTATTTATTTAAGCGATGAGTCGTCAAGGTTAGCCATTAAGAGCGGCACGTGCCTAGGAATTACTAACTGACCAGCAAGTTTTTTTTTTATTTAACACATTTTGAAACTGTTGTTGCGATTGAAATGCAGATGTTACAAAAAACTTTTTATTTCAGTTTACTATTGACATAACAAATTGTAACATTCCTTTAAGGTTAGTGTCTTAAGAAATATACATGGCAATATAAGTTGCAGTGGTCTATGAGTTGCAAAAGTATTGTTTAGTGAAAGATATGATACTTAAATACCCTACCCTATCAATAAAATAAATACACCTATCCCAATGGAAGTATCTTATCAAAATAAATAATAAATAAATGAGAAGATCGAAAGAATATAAATTTAAAGAAATGTGATTTTTTCTCGATTATCGATTCTTTTGATACCATCAAGAATTGGGGGAATCAACAAACCGTAGAACCGAAAATCCCATCGCTAATTAATATTGACACCCCTCATTACAATATACCATGAAAAATATTTAACGCTACCCCTTTCCTTATCAACCAAGTTGTAGACGATAGAACATTTGCACGATTCCAACATCACATTGAAAATCAGGACAAACTGCAAATAATATTGATCATTCTTCCTAAAAAGCGAAATTCTTTCAGAGTGTCTCTGAACGGAAAACATTTCTTAAAGCAATTTATCTAAGGTGGCTACATTTGCATAGCATAAGCAGTTTTTTTTGTCACTTAATTTATGTTATAACCTGGGAAGTTCTCTATACATATTTAAAATACTGATACAGAATATTTAAAATATACAGTCTTATACAACACAATACAAAAGTCAAGAGAACATTATAACAGTAGTAGGAATACAAACTTGATAGCGACGTTAGCAATTTTACAGCAAAGAATTCAAACAACTACAATGTATCAGGTAGTTAGCAACAGAATATTCTACTTTGAAAACTTTCTAATAAATCAAACATCTTATATGTAATCATACAATGATATATTTACATAAATCACACTCTTCAAACAACCAGATGAAAACTCTAATGAAAAGAAGAGATCTCATATTTCTACAATATTTTACTGTTCAGTTTCTCATTTATACACACAATCATTTTCAATACAATACAGAAGGTCTCACAATGTTACACAAGCATCAACACTAAAAATGTAAAGAAATAGGTACTGTATTTTGTACAGTAAAACAAAACTATTTACACAGCTACACCAATGTGTGGACTTACTGAACTTAAAGCAGTAAACTGGTTCAGTAGTTTGCCTGTATTATAACAAACAAAAGACCATAAAACTACTTTCTTTTTATGATGCCACTTGTTCACATAATTTAGGTTGAACAACTGTAGTGGTTTTTATATATTTTACTGTACCGTAACAATAAGGGACAGACATTTTCGTCTAATTATTTACACAACGAGCAAACTTATGCTTAATGATTCCAGTGAAACATCTTAAGACATTCCTACTTAAAACATTTCCTGTTTAATAAGCTCAGAAATGTTGCACCATGTATATTTACATGTGTGAAATATAACACCTTTTAAGAGAATGTGGTACATAATTCAACACTAAAAGCATTAATCTATAACTGTAGGTTTCTTGAAGTCAATTTGCGAAAATTAAACAATAGCAATCCTAGACAATAGTTTAAGCCAACGTATTAAACAAAATTGTTTCAGTGTTACGAACTTCTGAGGCACAATCTCTGACGCCGGAACCTAGTGCCATTTAACTGCAGCGCAAGAGATCAAACGTAACGAATTAGTAATTCTGGATAAATATTTACTCATTAAGTTGGAAAATACCATTATCTAGGATTGTCGTTGAGTATTTTATCCATATTGGCTTCGAAAAAAAGCGTAGAAATCAATTTATGTTTTCAGCGTTTATTTATCTACAACGCATTCTTAAGACGTTTTCCTAGATAAAAAGTATGCATTGTTCAGTCCCTTCAGAAGCATCTTGAAAGAGTTTTACTGTACGTCCCAATAATGAATCACACTGCAAACATGTAATAAATGTCACTATCTTGTTCACTATGTCCGCCCACATGCACAGAGTTAAATTTTTCACCTGGAACTAAAATTTGCGAGACCAACATTGTTTACTGAAGCACACAAAAAGTAGGCGACTGCTAATTTTTGTGTGTCCCATTTACGTAAAAATGGTTGCCTTATTCAGTACTATCCTTGTGCTCCAGCACGTAATAAAATTTGTCATTTAATTTACATTTATTTTGTCCGACAGTGATCTGTACTGAACAGACGACTATGATTCAAATTTTAATTCTAATGAGGTCACTCTCAAATTTGACATATGGAAAACACTGCAGTTGGAAAGCTTGTTTCCTAAGAATGCTTTCATTTACATTGCTCTAGCAGCATTTTACGACTTCTCAATAACTCACCTCACACAATCCCGATAGTGCCGAAGACCTAGATAATACTCACCAATTCTGTGCAACCGAACAAGTAAACTCGCAGGAAAAGAATGTAGTCAAGAATAGCAATTATAAGCAAAGTTACAAACTACACGCTGTGAATAAAATTTAGGTTTAATTTTTAAAAAAATCTGAAACCTTTTTTCCTACACATGTATTTTTAACAATATAGGAAGCCTATTGATATTTCACCACTGAATGACTGGCCACAGGAACTGTGAACAAGTACAGTAGAACTCCAATTATCCGAATTCCGACTATCCGAATCGCGGATTATCCGAATCACAAAAAATTGTCCAAAAAAAATTTAAGTGCGCTATTATTCTTCCCCCCGCGAAGCCAGTGTTTGCGCGTCAAGTCTTGACTTGACTTGTCTTAACTTGCCGTTGTGCCCCCGCGAAGTCAGTGTAGGTACAACGGCAAGTTAAGACAAGTTCCGGCGCATTGCAGTCACGGCGCACCTGTCATTGTTTGTTTTGATTAGCCAGTGTGCTATTGACCTTGCTCGAGGACGCTACTCTTTCGCTACGGCTTACTTTTGTTTGTGCGTGTACAATACTGTATTGTTTTTATACCATGGCTTCGAAAAGAAAACGTGTTGTGCTATCGTTA
>PNEQ01025588.1:0-12601 GCA_003012365.1 Medauroidea extradentata
TACATCCTGGCAGCAGTGCTGTACGGATAGACTACATCCTGGCAGCAGTGCTGTACGGATAGACTACATCCTGGCAGCAGTATTGTGCGGGCAGCATACATCCTGGCAGCAGTGCTGTACGGATAGACTACATCCTGGCAGCAGTGATGTGCGGACTGCATACATCCTGGCAGCTGTGCTGTACGGATAGATACGTCCAATATCATATCCAGCCCGAGCCTGTATCACGTGTCATGCTCCCCAAATATACGTGATACGCGTTTAAAATTGACTGCGGTGTGATGTAGAACGCGTTTGGTTTTTGAGACGGAACAACGGTTTGGGGGAGGAGAGGACGCTTGAAAATTAAAACCAGTGCGTTCTACCTGAATTGCGAATTTATCAGCAGTGCATTACAGGTATCTTGTTTATACAGTATATAATGACATGCGTTTAGCAACTCTACGTTCAGGCATTAAAATTAGAATACCGGTATGCCTTCTATTACTAATGTTCTAGGATAGGCAATAGTGATAGAACCTCTCCTCCTGCAGTAGCACAACTAACTGTACTTGTTAACGGTACAGTAGCCATAGAATGCTACATCTCAGTCTTTCCGTTCATTTCCCACTTTCCTTGCGATTAAAACCCGCATTGATGTTGCGGGATTTGTGTTTTAATAACGTACGTAAACAGTTTTCCTGGTTACATCCATTCTTAATTTTTTAAACTTGTGGTGACGTTGAAAAATTGTCACATTTAAATATGAAACGAACGAGTCACTAATATTTGTGTAAGTTTGACTGTCATAGATTTATAACAGTGACGGACAGTGGTCACGTGGTATTAATCTGCCTGTTAGTCAACCAATAGAATATCTTCTTGAGTCTGAGGTCATCTGATACGTGGGAACCATATTTACTATACAAGACCTTTACAGGTCCTGTGTATCTAACTACCTTTAAGGAGGGAGAGGTGGTTTGAAGACAACTTGCAGTTGAAAACAAAACACAGTCTTAATGTAAGACTGTGTTACGTTATTGTGAGGGAAACTGATTTATCGAGGCTTAAGTTGGCTGTTTCATAGACTTCATTATTAACGCTGTTCTAATGTTGTTGGCGTATCGCCATCTGACTGAGCCAATGATAACTGTAGTGTCGCTACAGAATATTTGTGACTCGCCTTCAAACAATTACATAACCGTCCATCCACTAAACATACAAGGTGCAAGCCGCCATACTTGTTTGTAAGATACCGTGGCACGTAATTTTCTGGCTAGTTGTCTCTCTCTAGTTATTGCATTATTTGCAAATAATTTTACTTCTCATATTAAAGTAAATTATAATGTTCCACTATTTAGTTCAACTAAACTAATATATTAAGTGTTGTTTTTAACTTACTGTGTAGGTAAAATAACTAAATTTGACAGCACTCATTCAAGGAACGTGTAGAATATTGTATACATAAGGATGGAAGGACTTTCTACTTATCATATGCATTAACTGCTCAAAGCTCTCCAGAAATGTTAGCAGCAGTCATATATCCCTGGTCTCTCGTATTATTCAAGTATAGACGATGACAGAAATGCTAACAACCAACCTACACGTCGAGGAGAAGAAGGGTGTGATGAACAACACACATTACATTTTTATGTTTGGAAATACTACACCTTAAAATTCATGCCTCGATGAAGTATTATATGCAGCTACCTATCAGTTTGTTCTTCGCAGCATGTGGTTACACGACACTTGACGAACATTTCCTCTCTCTCTCCATTATTAAATAACTTTATTTTACATATTTCTATATAAGTAATGGTGAAATTACTCATATAGGTTAACGTGTTTGTATCTACCCGAGTTTAAATGTTTCTTTCAGCATAAAAGTAACGGTTTTGATTTCCTCAAAGATTTTTTAATTCTCGCCCGACTCTGCTAACTTCGGTAACCAAAGGTTCATTTTGGCGGATGCTTTTAAACGTGAATGTTTAGTTGCAAACGCTTGCGACTAATCAGCTACCGATTCAGCCGCAAAAATGCGCCAAATGTTTGCACCAGATGTTTTACGAACGTGTGATGTTCGTCGAGGTAAATGTAGTGTTTGTAAAGGGCGTGTGGTGCGCAGTGTACATAATGTGTGTATGTGTGTGAAGTATGATGTTTAGAGGCTGTGCTCGGTGTGGGCCGGCAGGGTGAGGGTTGTACATTGTGACCACAGGGGGTGGGGGTGGTAGGGGGACAGCAACTGACTGTAGTGAGACGTAAACCTAACACATGTGCGTGCTATAAAGTCTTCCTACAGAGTCTACCTGCCACACAGCTTCAGCTCAGACATACAGCCACACACATAAACCAGCAAGTGGCTCGCTGCACGTGGAACATAACTTTTATGTCAGCCAATCACACACTGCTTACATATACACGAGCGTGCATATACTGTGTAATGCAGACCACACGCCCCACGCTCCATTTCATTTATTTCATTTATCCACTGGATTACATATATAGTACACTGGTAATAGTAGTACGGTATTTAGTAAACAAAGCTATATTATACTGCCGCATGTACCTTACAAAACGCATACAAAAATGTTGTCTAGATATTGTTTAGATATTAAGTTTCTGCCCGAATATCGGGCCAACTAAAGTCTATCACAATCACAAAATAATTATAGATTGGTATCTGTTAATTTATCTTTGCATAAAAATATAAAATAATTTACCTTAAAAAACACTTATCAATCAGAAATGATTTTATTTTCTGTCGAAATGCGCGTGGAGATGTAATGTTTTTCAGGCGTGAGGGGAGTTTGTTAAAGAACTCAATTGCAGAATATAGAGGTCCCTTTGACAGAATAGTAGAATTATGTTGGGGTGCGTGCAAAATTATCTTCATTTCTTGTTGAATATGAAGAGTTTCTTTGATTACTTTGGAAATTCGTACAGGCAGAGATTAAATTTTCCTAAATATTAAAACATGGGAGAAATATATCATAATTAAAAAAAAAGATTTACATGATGTTCTAGTTTCACTCTTGGTCATAATTCTTACGATTTTCTTTTGTAATCTAGCAATTCGTATATCTTCTGTGTAGTTGCCTCAGAGAATAACGCCTAGCCTCAAACATGATTCCATACAGGGTGAGTCGGGAGAAAAGGTACATGCTTTGAGGGGTGATAGTACTGGTGATTCTGAACTAAATGTTTCTAATAAACATATGCCCTTTTTTTAACAGTTTCAAAGAAACCGAATGAAAACAACAAGGAACGGGAAATGTGCAGGTGGCTGTAAATCACGATACTGTTATCGTATGTTTTGTTTAATTGTGTACATTTCCTCACAAAACATGTTCAAACACTCCACCACCAACTTCAATGCTGATAGACAGCTGCTGTGTTGCTGATCTGAGCTCATTAGTACATTGCTTTACTTGAGCACAAGCATGGTAAATACGAGCGAGAAGTTCCTCTCTGTGTCCACCCTGCGCTTGTAGACTTCGCTTTTAAGCCAACCCCACACACAGTAATCCAACGGGGTAAGATCAGGTGACCTCGTTGGCCAAGAAATGACTCCATGGTGACCGATCCAACCCCCAGGATACGTTACGTTAAGGTACTGTGTTACTGACCGTACAGAATGTGCAGGAGCTCCGTCTTGCTGAAAGTACATACGAGCTCTTGTTGCCAAAGGGGTATCCTCCAAGTACTCTGGTAACACGATTTGAAGAAAATCAGGATACCGTACTCCATGAAGACGATTATCTTAAACTACTGGACCGATGAGTTGGTCATCAATAACACCGCACCACACGTTAACTAAGAAACGTTGTTGAAAATTCCTTTCTACAGTAGGGTGTGGATTTTCGTCTGCCCATACGTGAGAGTTGCGTGTGTTGTTGATTCCGTTGCGGGTAAATGTTGACTCATCAGTGAACAGAATACGTGTAATTAATCTATCATTGGCAATGATCCACTGACAGAATTCTTGTCGGTGGACATCATCTCCTTCATGCAGATGTTGTACACTCTGCCGATGATATGGATACAGACCCTGCTCGAGTACTGTATGTATCACTCTTGTTTGTGGAATATAAAGTTGAACAGCAATTTGTCTCGAGCTAGTTGCTGGGCTGTGTTCTAGTACCTGGAGAATGTTCTCAACTTCATTAAGAGCTTGTTGTACGGGACGTTCGGATACAACATTTACGCTGGGAAGCGTACCACGATCACGCAATCCTGCAAACACCCTGTTAAACACCCTGCTGTCTGGAACTCTGGGATTAGAACATTGTCGTTCGTACTCACGAACAGCGGCTGTGGAATTTCCATTGGTGAAACCGTAGACAAACATCATGTCAGCATACTCTGCATGTGTGAAGACCTATGGCTACACTGAACTGTATTCACTGTACACGTAACAACACCGTAATTCCCAATACTAGGGCAAGCACTGTAGGACTGAGACTGAGATAAACAACTGCACTGCACCATGCTTAGAGCGTCATAGCGTGGAAATGTACAAAATTACACACAACGTAATATAACAGTAGCGTGATTTACCGTCACCTGCACTTATCCCATTCCTTGTTGTTTTCAGTAGGTTTCTCTGAAACAGTTAAGAAAATGGCATATGTTTATTAGAAACATTTAGTTCAGAATCACCAGTACTATCACCCCTCAAAGCATGTACCTTTCCTCCAGACTCATTCAGTATTACCGTGGTAGATTATTTTTAATATTTGAAGGCTAATACAATTACATATGATTCTCATAGCAAGACACATAGAACGAATTATATTAGAAAGGTTTTTTTATGTGAGGTTTCCGACTTACATGCTCATCAATGTGAACTTCTAGGAGCTTTGTTACAATTGTCCTTGAAGGGATTTCATTTTGGATTGTGATAAAAGGAGGTATGATTTTGTGAGCTTGAATTGGGTGAAAATATATCCACTTGGTTTTGGAGTTGTTTAGTGTTAGGTTTATTACGCCTGAAATTACACTGTCAATGCTGTTTTGTAATTGAGCAGTATTCTCATTTTATAGTGATATTAGCATCATCAGCACAAAGAACAAAATTACCATCAGTTGTATGTATCGATAAACCATTAATGTACATAATAAAACGTAGTGGTCCCAGCACTGAGCCCTGTGGTACACCTATGGACATATTGTGTTTTCTCAACCGTATGTTTTGTTTGTACTTGATTATGGGATCAATATAGAAAAGTTCTCATGATATCCGTTTTTGTGTATGGGTAAAACGTTTGAAGACTAAGTTATCTGGGATCATACCTTGTAAAATAAATGCGTTTATTATGTAAATGGAGCTAGTAGGTGTCCAATGCATTTTAATCACATCAAGTACCCTATAAAGCCCTGATGGTAATTTATTTTTAAGTTTTCTTAGCACTGAAAGTACTTCGAATTAGGTGACTCCAAAAAGAAACATTGTAAGAATGAATGGATTTATGTCTGGTATTATCGTGGGGTTTGTGTTTAGTTCTGAGATATTTTGATATTGCACAACTTCATAAAAGTTCTGAATAAATACAGTACATTGGTTATTTGTCTAGGATTTTGTTTTTTAACATACGAGTTTGTATTGTTTCCATGTTTTTTCCAGCATTGAGAGTTCTGTTTTTATTGAGCTCTTGTTTGTTGTTTTCGACTTATTTTCTAATGTTGAAATACTTTTATTAAAATGTCTCCTTTGTGTTACTTTTAATGTGTGTCTATAGTGTGTATGATTTTGTTTACAAAACAGAAGAAATGTACGATCTTTAGTATGTTTAGACATATGGTGTAGCTTTCTACTTTTTATAAATTATATTTTAATGCCATTTGTAACCCATTTTCATATTGGGTTTGGTGAAGTTTTTAATTGAACATAGTTTCAATGAATAAGCTTCTTAGCTTCTTCGAATGATATGTATGACTTATGTCATTTTAATTTTCATACATAAGGGACCAATCTATGTCCTGTAACACTATGTCGAAAGCTTTTAAGTTTGTATCAATAAAATATATTTTTCTTTCCGTAATTTGCTTCAGGTTCGGAGCTTCATCTAGAATATTATTAGCATCCACAACTTGACCATAATGGTCAGAGAGTCAAGTTACTATAACACAACTATTATAACTATCCTTAGCAATATTCGTACTTGCACAGTTATGAAACATTGTCTTCACAATATATCAACACGCATATTTAGTTACCGCGTACTATGAATATATTGGTTGTATGAACGAAGACTCTGTGACGTAGAGGTGAGACAATGTAGACCCTGGTTGAATTCCCGCCGAGGTCGCCTCTGTGAACGACTGTAGTAAACATGGCAGACATTGCCTTTGGCCGGCTGTTTTCCTGGAGAGTTACCATTTACCACGCTCTGTCATTCCGTATGTGCTCTAACAAACGTCATCTCGCCTCATCCAGCCAGTTGGGTGACGGATCTGTCTCTAGTAGAGCTACCCAAGCCTGCTTCAATGTCTTCTGTCATTGAGGCCGGGACACGAGTGTATCTGAATTCATTTCCCAACTTGAAGGCGCACCTCACAGTGCAAACAAACAGACTCATGGATGTGCTTCAATACTACGGCCTGTCTCGTCCCTCACCAGTGCGAAGACCTAGATGTTGAGTGATGCCCAAACTATCATCTCTTCTCTTCAATTACACAGCCATATTAATGATTTGCTTGTGAAGTAAACATACAGAATGAGTGGTGGGAAGATTACAAGTAGTGTTTTATAAATGTTCAGTTGACCGCTTAAGCAAGTAGTATGTAACATATTTTCTTCTCGCCGTCTTTGGAAACCATGTAGTTAGATATAGTCCCACGTATGTTTGCAGAATTCAAAGACATGAACGTAGCACAGGAATGTTTGCAAATAGGATGTAGCCACTCGTGTTTAGTTACAACTGCTGGTAATATCCACACACACACTACTGCACGCGACATTCAGACACACACATATATGTATAACTGTACATGAGGTACCGACAACCACAGCGTAAACACTTTCAATCCTAAGTGTAACACAGCTGTTCTAAGTTATGTCGTTTTACATAAGACTTACCTATTGTCGTAGGACTGGTGACAACTATCTTACATGTTAGTAAATAAGTTATAATATTTCGTTAGGGTAGAAAGTATATCAAAGACGCAGCGAACTTGCGAACATTACAAACTAGAAGATAAGTCTTACATTAATATGACGTTCACTCAGACTAGCGTTACCCACGAATTATGTTTATATTTTATACACGTAAATTTAAATAACATTTAACTAAGCAGTCCATTTCCAAAGAGTTCCTCGTCCGTGTTCGCTATGTAAAAATTGTCTGAAAACAGCGAAAAATTAACATGACGTGCATATCTTCATGTGGCAGTACGACATTTCTCATGGATGCTGAAGTTACCAGTAGAAATATTACCTTCATATAATATCTAATGTTAGTAAGTCACCCACCGAACAATTTTATATAGGTGTAACATTTGTGGACAAAGGACGCTTAGTAATTTTTTCTGAAATCTCTTTCAATATTGTCAGATTTTTTTTGTATATCATTGCTGTCCGAAGCACTACGTAAGATTCAAACAAAACGTCCAACATTTCTCGAGAAATTCGTCATGTTCTACACAGCATAAAATACGGATTGGTAATATTACTTGTAACGACTTGGAATCTGCGGACGGTATTTATCAAGAGTTTTTTTAATTCATTAATTAAAAATATGTGCGCGAACACAATGAATGGTTAGGATGTTTGTAGCAGCACACGTGAAATGTCTGGAAATAAAGTTGCTGTGGCAGAAGTTGAGGAACTGAGATGTAATGTCAGCTGACGTGGTCCCTGCTCCAGCAACGTTGCACAATATCGTGACGTCACAACATTCACAGCAGTTCGAGTGGGCACGCGCTGGTCCGGGGGTCTTATATCATGGCGTGCTAGTGGCGACACTGAATATGTTCTTCAATTACAAGCAATAATTAGCCGCATGTACGTGTGTAAACAAAGCTGTGATAGCAGAGTGCATGGTGGCGTGTTATTGGTCTAGAGAGAGGGTTGGTCGGGCCAGTAGGTGGTGGGGAGTGGCACGATGACCTTATTTATGTTCGCAAATACAATCTATCACTTCTCTCTGGAGCGCCCGCCCCTCACCCCTCACCCATGCCTCTTAGTACCGCGACCATACACAGTGGCGTTGTGGCTTGCCAGCCAGCGACCAAACATTTGAACGGCGACGCGGCTGAAATGAACGAGCCCTTTTGCCTCGCAAATGAATACCCCCCCTCCCTGGCATATAACGGCGTGGGAACATTTGTCAAGCGAGTAGCAGCCATGCTCCCAGTCAAATGTGTTTTCTCTCTGTAAACACTCGCGACGAGTGTCTGGCTGAATGTTCCGGTGTTCACACGAGACGACGCAGGGTTAGTGGAACAGGAAGGTGAAGGCGAGGAGGAGAGGGAAGCAGGTAATATTTCAACCAATTATGTGCTGGAGAGAGAAGGCACTTGTTACATTCCCTCTGTTTGGCGCCAGAGACTGTTCTTTGAGCTCTCAGCCTCCGCCGTTATTTCAGTACTGACTGTTCCTATGGCGGAAGTAGACCAATCACTGTCGTGGGCGAGGAAAACATTGTCTCTGTCTTCACTTTAAGTAACAGTTTTGTTTTCCTCTCAGATGACGAGTTTAAATTTAACGTTATGTTCCGTATCAGTCCTATGTCTGCTTAGACTACCTCCTCCCCCCTCCACAGGCGGGTAAGTTGGACTTTTAGTAAACTAATATTTAGTGCATTCATGTTATGATGTATTTAGTACTTAAGAATTTATATTTTAGTATGCAACAAAACTTACTGAATGCGTGGCACCAGACAGTAAAGTACTAAGCACTAAAACACCAATATACTAATTTTGACATGGATTCTAACTTTAATGATTCTCAACTCTCTATCACTCTCACATGCATGGCTGCGAAACAATACAATACTCTCACATAGTTACAAGATATTAAATATTATATTTTCATATTTCGTGTCACTTTTTGTATATTGTCGGGTATAGATACGATATAAGAATTTACTTAATTTCGTATCTCGTGTCTTTTCTTTGTAGTGTCTGGGATAGATACGAAATACGAAATAACATAATTTCGTATCTCTTATCACTTCTGTATAGTACCTGGCATCGATACGATATATAAAATAACATAATTTCGTATCTCGCAGCCTAGTTTATATCATGTCCATACATATATAAGAGATACGAAATATTATATTTTCTCGCATCGAATCACAGATACGATATACGATATAACATAATTTCGTTTCGCACATCATAGTATATATCATGTCTAGCATAGATACGAGTTACGAAATATTATTTTTTCGTATCTCGCATAACAGTATATACATTATATCCCATATCTCAGATACGATATACGAAATAACATAATTTTGTATCTCGCGTCACTTCTGTGTAGTATACGGCGTAGATACGTAATACGAAATATTATAATTTTGTTTCTATGCAGGACAATATACATAAGTGATACGATATACAAAATATTATATTTCCGTATCTCGAATCACTTCTGTATATATTCCGACGTAGATACGGTATACGAAATAACTTAATTGCGAATTACGTATCTGTGATATGGGAAAAAATGTATAAACTGTGATTCGAGACACGAAATTATGTTAGTTATTTCAAATATCGTATCTGTGATTCGAGACAAGAATTTATATTTCGTACATAGTATCTATGATGAACATGATTTATACTGTGATGCGAGATACAAAGTTATGTTATTTCGTATATCGTATCTATTATAGACACTATACCGATGTGATACGAGATACGAAATTATAATATCTCGTATCTCGTGTCTGTGATATGGGAACTAATTTATATAATGTGATGCGAGATACGAAATTATAACATTTCGTATCTGGTATCTATGTGAGACATGATATATCCTATGATGCAAGATACGAAATTATGTTATTTCGTATATCGTATATGTGATATAGGATATAATGTATAAACCGTGATTCGAGACACGAAATTATGATATTTCAAATACCGTATCTGTGATTCGAAACAAGAAATTGTAATATTTCATATTTCGTATCTGTGATTAACATGAAATATACTGTAATGCGAGATACGATATAATGTTATTTCACATATCGTAAATATTATGGGCACTATACAGAAGTGATACGAGATGCGAAATAATATTTCTTATTTCATAACTTTGTGGGACGTCATACAGTGATGCAAGATACTAAATTATTTTATTTTGTTTATCGTATCTGCCTATTCTATGCACACACCTGTAGTTCTACTGGCCACTTGTCTCTCTGCAAGGACTCTTCATTATTCACACTGGGCTAATTGAATCGGTCATTTGAGAAACAACATAAATCAAAAAAGTCCACTTTTCAGGAAGTGAAAAAAAAACGCTGTAATTCTGAAAGTTACTTATAAAAAATTTGCAAAAAATTACTGAAAATACTTTGTAACATAACTTTTATGATGATTGCAATTCAAATTGTTTCTGTGTTGCTATATAAGAACAATGCTCATTTCAAATATTTGACTTACGTTGTTTCACAAGTAAACAGCTGATTTTAAAGCTTTAAATTTATAGAGATTGACCTATAAATCGTTACAAGCGTTACTCAGCAAATCCTGTATAGTTATTTATATGATAGATGCAATTAAATGTGATTCTGTGTTTTAATGTACGAAAGACAGCAATTTTGAAATATTGACTTATGTTGTATCACAAGTTAATACGTGATTGTATTATAAAATGATAGTAAGATCCAGTATTGTATCGTATATTTTCCTACAATATTAGTTGATATCTTTATTTATATGTTTACATATTACGTCCCACAAGAAACAATTTGCATAATGTAAATTGCTATAAAACGTGAAAATAACACTTCTTTCTATTATCTAATGCATCATTGTTCTACAACAGACTTAAAATAAGCAGCTGTTTGTCGAAGCACACATACATTTGTAAGACTTGCATGTAATGTTCTTCTGGTATTATAATAATTTCTTGTTTTTCAGTTAAACATCTCGTGCTCTATACAAGAGTTTGTACGAATAGTTGGCCAAGTAAACACCTCATTGTAAAATACCTGGATGTAATCTGCGTCTGGTAAAAATGGTTGAGATTTATGTAGGTCACACAACATCAGTCAGTGATATGAGTAGGTCTATACTAGAGAAAGAACACAAGTCAGTGACTTACGGTGTTTTTCAAATGAACTCACAGTTCTGCGCCTTGCTGTACACACAAGAAACGACTGACTTATGTGGTTTCAATAGTACAATGTGTGTTTACCTCTGTAGAAAATTATACAACCCATAACTCACTTCAGCAGAAAATTGACTTACAGTATGTTGTTTCTCAAATTGCCGATTCAATTATAAAACGTTACTCCGACAATGTTCATTATTCACTGGATTAATCATAAAGCATTACGCCAACAATGTTCATTATTCATTGGGCTAATCATAAAACGTTACTCTGACAATGTTCTCACTGGGCTAATCATACAACGTTACTCCAACACAATTCATAATTCACTGGGCTAATCATACAACATTACTCCGACAATAATCATTATTCACTGGGCTAATCACAAAACGTTACTTTGACAGTGAAATAATGTGATGCGAGAGCACACACCTAACACCAGTCACGCACACTGGCTCGAGATACGTCGTTTGTAACTGCAATTTGTTATGGAATATTTTCTCAAAAATGGATTGCCTTACCAATACACAACTGACCGTTTGTAAAACATATTCCTCCTTCAACAAGTACTGTAAGTAGTTAAATATGCGTGTGTAATTCAGGCTGGAACATAAACCCCTTCCCGAAAAGAAAAGCTAATCTATATATATAAAAATGAAAGGTGACTGATTGACTGACTGACTGACTGACATATCAAACTGCAGCCCAAACTACTGGACCTAGAATCGTGAAATTTTTTGTGGGGGTTCCCTTCAGGTCGTAGGCGAGCACTAAGAAGGGATTGTTCGAAATTCGATCTCTAAGGGGGTGAAAAGGGGTGAAATGTGTTTCCGAAGAAACGACGATAGACCTCGAACCCGACGGCCTATCATCGTGATTTTTACTTTAATAGGACACTCGTAAAAATGCATATTAGCCAATTTAAAGATTTTTCGAAGTTCAACTTTTAAGGGGCTGAAAAGACGTTAAATGTGTTTCCAATCAACTATTGATATCTATCGAACCCTTCGGGATAGAGAGTTGATATTCACTTCAAAATATTGCTTACGTAGATACCCAAAAAGTAGTTTTAGGTTTTTTTTGAAATTCGACCCCCAGACAGTAAAAAGGGACAAAATGTGTTTTTAATGAATCGTCTTTATCTTTGAAACACGATTGGCTATCGTCGTGATTTTAACTTTAATTGGTTACTTTTACAAATGTCTATGGCAGGACTCAAAATCGTTTCGAAATTCTTTATTTAAAGGGGTGAAAATACGTGAAATGTGTTTTCGATTATCCTTCCATATCTATCGAATCAATCGAGATATCGAAGTACTCTTTGCTTTA
>PNEQ01025589.1:0-12601 GCA_003012365.1 Medauroidea extradentata
AAAAACGCAAATTTTAGCGCGCAATTGTATCTATTAATGTGTATATATACAAATTTTTTTAAACTAAAAATCTAAAAAAGGTATTTTTGTACTCTAGATAGTATGTTCCAACAACCTACAAAATTCTGTGAAAATCTAAAATCATGCAGCTACTAAATATTTCAAATTTTGTTGATTTAAAATGGAATGACCCAACTAAGTGCCCTGAGCTACTGCTTGAAGTATGTAAAATCCATTACAAGATTTTCTTTTGTATTTAAAAAAATTTAAAATTTGCTAATTTTTTTTGTTACGTTCAGCATTTTTTTAAAAATATAAATGCACTCAATTACGGATTTTTATATGCTTCAAGCCGTAGACTGTGACATATTGTTTTTATATGATTTTTTTATTATGTTTACTGGTTCCCAATTTCTGTATGGAGTAAAAATATGCAAATTTTGACTTTGATAGGCCATTACAGGAAAACTGGCCGAGCTAAATTTATTTTTCTGAGAGAAAATTGTACTCTCAAATAATGCCTACAAATCTAATCCTATTTTATACAAATGTAAAATTATGCATTTCCCCCCCCCCCCCCACACTTCAACACCCTTAACTAGGCCGAATAGTGCGAGCACAAGGGTTTTGGCTGCCTGCGCGAAGACAGGAGACAGGTCAGGTGACCTCGACGGCCGCTATCAGAATAAATTAGCGCCGGCCGATATTAACACGTGCTTCGTCCTGCCACGCCCGTCATTACACGCCGTGCGTCAACACATCTGCTGCCTCTCACTTCTAATTATCTACGCCGGGAGGTAATTCAATTACATCACGCAAGTAAATGTTTATTAATTTATTCGTGCGTGCCAAGGACACAGCCCTGTGATGGAGTAGATAAAACTACAGAAAATAAAACTAGGTGTCACAGGTCAGGAGAACTTTGTTTAGGTAGTTATGGGTTTTGCAGCAGTTGAAGAATATTGTAAGGTAAGTGGACTTTACGTCTCGTCGACAACGAGGTCATTAAATACAGTGACACACAACTTGGCGCAATGACAGGAGCTGGGAGAGGAGTCAGCCATGGTCTTTATTAAGAAACCATCCCAGCATTCGCCTGGAGTGATTTCGGTACACCATGGAAAACCGGAATCAGGATGACCGGGGCCTAGGATCGAACCCGGATCCTCCAGAATACGAGTCCAACGTATTACCGCTGTGCCACCTCGCTCGTTAAGAATATTTCACTAATCGTATCTCGCCAAGTTGCCTCACCTCGTACATCAGAAGGACAATTGTCTCCAGTTATTCACCATTAAAATGTTACAACCGGCGTTTACGTTAAATATTGTGCTTTAATTAAAGAGGTTTTTTTTGTCATGTGGCCAGGTCACAGAATATTTAGGAATACAGAAGAGAAATAGCCCGTAGAACGGTGAACTGAGTCACACACGCCAGCAAAATGGCTTTGTTGGTCAGCAACATGGCGGAAACGCCTGCTGCTAATCAGCGTAAGGCGGCTACCCTGCAAGACGGAATCCAGACCAATAGGAAACTTACCGTAATATGCAAGAGCCAAACATACACGGGGCTGGTATCAAGAGGCTCGGGCAGCCAATAAGAGGCGAAGTTTGCCCGTATCAAATGAGCCGCCAAGTCATTTCACGTCTGTAATGCTATTTAGTCTGTGGCCAGGTTCTGATCAAACGAATGCATGCAATTTGCTGGGTTCACTTTGTAGACTTAAGCAAACGTCACTCGAGATCACTTTGTAAAAGAATCGAGTTGCACTCTGTCCGGACTAACCGTTTGACTAATTTTAAACTCGTAAGGTTTTATAGAAACACGTGAAGCGTAACTATGCTTGCTTAATTTAACACCGTGACATGTTATACATAGCATTTACTATAATAAAGTTCGCAACTTTCAACAAAACCATCTGATAAAGTCAATTAGCATAGTTAATCGTTTTATAACGTACAGTTCTAAAAATTTTACTTTAATAAAATATGTTAGCAGTGAACTCGATATATGCTGTTCGGTAAAGTGAGAACGTTTGAAGAGTATCTTGCCAGTAATAATATTATATTATGGCCTCGGATATTTACTTTATAGAGTACATTAAAAAATACACCGTGATTGTCACTATCGCCTTATTTATAGAGATCGGAAAAATTCGCGGGTTCACTTCCCTTTAGGCTAGCCTATGTGCACTCGGGCATACAGCAGCTGTTCATTGGCTGCTCGCTGACACTGTGAAATGGGCCTGCATTTAGTTACAGTGTTATTATTGGCTCAGCTACTTCACGGGGATGTCAAATAATTCAACGGCCAATTGCGAAAGTGGCACGAACTTGCTGTTGCCGGAATCCTAGATTGTGCTTGAAAGGAAGCGTTAATTTTTCAGGTCCCTACTTATTTACATTAACAGGTGGTAAAAATAAAAAAACTCCTTGACAAATATATATCTAATTACGGGAGGATATCCGAGGGTCAGATCATCGTTCCCCGAATGCAGACTTATCACTAATTGTCCCGAATTACGGAGTGAACTAAGACCCTACAACGGAGACGGGCCGGAATGGGATCGGAGGAGGAAACGGGAGACCCCGAGAAAACCCGCCGAACAGCGACATCGTCCGGCACGATCCCCACATGTTGAAATCAGGAGACCTGCCCGGCCAGGAACGAACCCGGATCTCCTTGACGGGAGGCGAGTGGTCTCACGAGAATCGTCTGCAAAACTAACACTTAAATATAAAGATATTAAATTATGATTTTCCCATTTGAATGGCCTTAAGATGGCCACCGCGCAGTGTGCAGAGCTTTGCCGCTATACTAATACGTATTATTCGAAAACTCCTCATCGCAAATGAATTATGTTTCTTGAGAAATAACATTTATAAGATTGTTACACGTGCGCATACCCATTTCAAGTTCACAACTGGTCATCAAAGTCTATTTTCCAGCGGCTGACAATGGTGATTTTGCGGTTATTTAGACTATGTAAATCGTCGCAGAATCATTTAAAATATATCGCCGTGATTATTAGACCTTCATCTTTATCATCTTTAATATCACGTCATAAAATGATGGAGTCAACTCAGAATGTCACATAAAGACTACTTGTCAGCGAGAAGGCTATAGGCATAGCCGTCTTTAGTAGCAGGCCGAGGCCTTAGATCTGGCAACACTGTCATGAAGGGTAATTTTAACACTTCTTTTGTCTCGCTAACGGCAATGTCTTCTCCTGATTCGCTGGTATGTATGGCAGAATAACGAATCAGGTACAGCCATTGCCTTTGGAGAGCTAACAGAAGTGTTAAAATGAGCCTTGTGTGCAGGGTTGCCAGATCTAAGGCCGCTGCTTTCAACTAAAGATGGCTATGCTACAGACCTGCTCAGTGACTTGACCTTGAACACACAACATCCCAGATTACAACGATGTTTGTGTAAGAAATAAGACTCCAATACAACGTAAGCACTGAGCGAGGTGGCGCAACTGTAAGATGTCGGACTCGCATTTGGGAAGACCCGGGTTCGATACCCGGCTCCGGTCATAGTGATTTCGATTTTCCTTGGCTTCTCGAAATCCCTCCAGGCGAATGCTGGGTTCCTTTGCAAATACCATAGCCTACTCATCTCCCAGCTTCTATCATTGTACTAAGTTGTGTCTCACTGTTTATAATGACCTCGTTGCATTGCTTTATTTGAATAAAATTATTTGAAACATTAAACTATTAGAAGACAAATAACAAACGCTAAATATCGGTGTGATATAAATTACATTAACTCAGTCGAATTGAAGACTGCAATAATAATAATAATAATAATAATAATAATAATAATAATAATATATAACACAGCGGCGTCATTACAGGTTTTTCTTGGGGGGCAGGGGGGAGGTCAAGATTTTTTTGTTCGGCGACAGTGACTTTAATTTTTTTTATAAATGAAGTATGTGTAAATTATAAACTTTAATAATAAAACTTCAGTTCTATGTGCTTAAGTTAGCATTATTTAAATAACAAAATATAAAAAATATATTTTATACATATAAAATTATAAATCTAGGGCAGGAGGGCATTTGCCCCCTTGCCGTCCCTAAATGACGCCCCTGAACATCAGACACACAGACATAATTTTACTTTTTCTCACGATAAATTACCCTATATAAGTATTGTGTACATTTATTCTGAAGCTTACAGAATGGAAAAATTAAATAAGATAAAAAAATTAAATTCTTTACATTAAATCTACAAAAAAAAAAAAAAAACATGTACGACAATAATGTCATTGAAGATAACGACTATAACTTAAAACAGTGCGCTGTATTAGGTTTAAATTTAAAAAAAAATTGCAGTTCTCTGCAAAACTGAATCCAGCTAGAGAACTATCCGAAGCATAATGTCGCACTAAAACTGCACAGAACGACGGAACAGCTAGATTATGCCGCTTTCTACCGCAGCCAAGCGTCCTTGCGTGTAATAGTTAGGGGCGGCAATTTACCCTTGAGGTCACGGAACTTGGAACACACACGCACCCTACTGAGGTCAAAAGCCGCTAACTGCCCAACATGTCGTAAGCAACTTGGAAGACATAGCTTGACCCACGGGAACAAACCCACACGAAAATACTTATTTAAAACACACACATACTGCAGTATCAATGTAATTCAGCCACGTTTCAGAAGTAACCATTTGTAAGGAGAACAGTATTAAACTTTCGACATATTTTATACCTTTCAATTTTTAAGAATACGTTTTTAAATCGTGGATTGCCTATATTAAAAAATTACGATTTTTTTCACGAGTATTTATCTTAACTATACCAGGGCCACTTATTGCACATCAAAGGAACATTTTTATCCTAGTGTATACCAACTCGTTATTATTAGCCTATAAATATAGGAGACACTATAAATTTAGCAGTACTGATAATTTAGCACTATTTTGTATAATTTTTATTTTCAACTTACTCTGACACTTTAGAAACGTTTTCTCTTTCTGCCAAGCGAGACCAGAATCTTAACTTTTAATATGAACGTTTTGCAGGCGTATATCAGCAATAATGTGCCAATACTTCATTAACTAATACGATAATGCCAAATTATCAGTACCGCCAAATTAGCTAAGTGTCCTTAACGCCAGAGAGTTATTTCAAAAGAGTGGGACATTATTTTTTCAGTGATTGTCACAGCTTTATGCTGTATTCTGTAATAGATTTGTCAATTAATAACACAGCGTTTCCAGATATAAATAATATTATACATTTTTTCCCTTTTGTGAACCAGGAAAAAAAGGCGAGTGGTGGAATGCCATTTGACCTCTTGGCTTACCGGTCGTTCCTGTTCAAGTTTCACGCTTTCTGAATGCGCAAGGCTTACGTAATCAAATTATAACATATGTGAAAGAAACCATTCACCAAAAAACCTACTATGAAAGCCATTTTAGAGTTATCCCCTTGCTAATAGGAATTCTGCTGATATACGAAAATGTATTGCTATCAATAAATGAAATAATTAACTTATTGAAATATTTCAAAGTTTAGTAAAAGCCCATTCGGTGGTAAGTTATTTGTTTAATGAGTTTAAGCATCAATTAATAATACACCATTTTTAACAAGTCCATTTGACGAACTACTGTATTTAAAAACGTATTGAAACAATGAACATGCGTATGATAAAAAAAAAAAAGGAATTTAAATTGTTTTGGAAAGTATGTGAAACTCTTAAAACTATGAGATTGCTGTTTTAAAACATTTACCTGCATTAGAATAACGAACATGAAATTATTAATTGTAACACGACATAATTACCATAAGTTTTAGGGTAGCTTAACTATATCGACTAAACGTTAATGCGGGGAGCTAATTTAAAAAAGCCACTTTACTCCAACCCATTGATTAATCATGGGAAGAGTGTACAGCGGGTAAATGAACACACATGCAAACACACACGTGTATCACATTCAAGGCACGCTTATTTCACTCTCATTTACGAGCACGCAGTCGCCGTTGTGATTTAATAAAAACGCACTTTGTCGAATTGGACTCCATGACCGGGTCGTAAATGACGACCGTCCCACATTCAAACTTGCGTGCTACAAGTTGCAACCAAAACATCACCCCCTCCCTTCTACACTATTCCTCTGTTGTGCCGCTGGGCTAGCAACTCCTTCTTGCGAAAAAAAACAAGCCCGTAGGTAGAGGTTGGAGGGATAGGATTTACTGCCAGATAACTGACGTGCGTGAATAAGAATAACTGAGGCATATACCAGGATATTTTAGCCACGCACACTAGAGGAAGGGGAGGGGCAAAAACTCTGCAGTAAACAAACCGGCTTACCGGAAATGGTATGGATAAACGGAACTGCGTGCCAACCGCACGGAGATATAAACAACTCACTCCGGCATGTTTTATTCATGAGTGTACGGTTTAGAAATGTGTCGACTGTATCTCTGCTGAGAGGGCAACGTTTAGGTGAAGTTAATCGGTGGGTGGTAGGGGTAGGGTGCAGGAAATACGGTGTTACGACGGGCGGGACGGGGTAGTAATATATGTATACACGGTCTACTTGCAAGCAATTAATCATCAATTTGTTCAAAAAAGAAATTTCCTTTTCCGTCACAATAAATCAGATCCTCAACCGTGAATTTGTTTTCCTCCAAATTATCGAATCCACAGTACACTTTTTTTTAAGTATTACATTGTTATGAACTAGATTTTTAAGTTATGAAAAGAAAGCTATCTTTTTCGGGTACATGGAAACTACTGCAAACAAAAGCATGTCATGTCACAATAGTCCATGTGAAATATTGCGTAATAAATATGGAACGGAAAAACTTAGTGAAAAAATTTTAGAACAATACCAACTATTAATAAGTGAGAATTTAATTTTCTTCAGCCATTGGATCACGGTTTTTCAGAGAAGGTGTGATATATAATGACTAGAGATGATGGTATATCGCGAAAATGTTTTGTGCCAACATATCCTTGAAAACGCTGAAGTTTCTTGCAACATATATGATTCGGTGATATATGTCTGTCCACAGACAAATAACACGCATTAGATATTACAATAGTGGGATTCTTATTGGCTCAGTCAAATAGGGTAACAGCTCCACGTACAAGCTAAAGCCAGTAATCTTCTGGTAAGCTGAACGTGCGTAGATATCCAGCAAACAGTCAAGTTTTTCCCGCGGTAAACCGTTATCTCTAGAGATGGCGAAATTTCGCGAATTCAATTACCTGCATGCTAGAATCAAATATCCTATGGCTACTCAAGCCCCGATCATCCGTCCCACAGTGGAACAACAGATAATGAACGAATATACGGGGATTAAGGGCGCGGTCTACCGCAATTTTCATCACCATTTTTTTATTTTTTATTTGTACCAGATTTTTTTTTATTATTTAAGACACAAAATGTGACTAAATTTGGCTCTTGTGAAATTTCTTTATCTCTCATAGTTTTCGCGTAATGGCTTGTTAAAGTCATATTTTTGCATGTTTCCGTTTTAACGACTACACTAAAACCAACTGATATACCATACTAAAAAAAAATCACAGTGGATAAAGACATTGCAGGCTACAATGACATGCTCGTGAAATTAAAGAATAAAAATTATTTTAATATTAAAAAATTGCTGAAGCTGAAAATAAAAATTTAAAAAGTTTAATAATTTTTTAAAAAATACAAATAATGTTTATTCTTTTATTTTATGGGCATGTCGTTGTAGCCTGCAATGTCTTTATTCACTGTGATTTTTTTGAGTTTGGTATATCAGTTGGTTTTAGTGTAGTCGTTAAAACGGAAACATGCAAAATATGACTTTAACAAGCTATTACGCGAAAACTATGAGAGATAAAAAAATTCATAAGAGCCAAATTTAGTCACAATTTGTGTCTTAAACAAGAAAAAAATATCTGGTACAAATACAAAATAAAATAATGAAGATGAAAATTGCGGTAGACCGCGCCCTTAAGTATGCATAGGATATTTGATTCTAACATGCAGGTAATTGAATTCATCAAATTTCACCATCTCTAACTATCTCTAACAATGGCCCCTGGTTTCCGCGAAAAGATTTCTGCACAATTTTGTATTCAAGGCCGTACACTGTAAAAAAAATGCCCTTGAATGTTTAGGAAGTTACTATCCCAGACGCAGTATGGTACAGTTACCATACTTCCGTCTTGTAAATATGCAAACTTTTACAGTTGTTACAATACAAGTATCTTTAGTATTCATTTGACTGTTTTATGAAAAAGTTTGTAAGTGCTACCATGGATGTCTGGGAAACAATTATACTATACCTACTACTTTCTTAGCGCTCCTATACGCACGTCTGGTAAATTTACAAACTTTAATTTAGAGTGTATGGTTAGGGCCATGAACTTTTCGTGAAAATAAATTTGCCCCAGTTTGTTTCAGTGCCTTACATGCACATCTGTGGTTGTGCTTCATGGTTATTGGCAGCGTGTCGATGTGAAGTAACGTCTCTCATTCGACTGTGCCAATCACAATAAGGTTACTGCGACACCGCGCGTATTTTATTTTCGGGTAGAAAGCCAAGACACGTGACAGTAAAAACATCCAATCACTGATCACGAAGCAGACCTGTAGATCTGAACGTAAGGCACTGAAACCAACTGAGGCAAAATTATTTTTCGCGAAAAATGCATGATTCTTCTTATAATAACTAAAACAATGTATTTGTTGGGGCTATAGAAGTTAAGTTCTGAGAGTTGTGGAATGTTTACACTAGTTTTTAGCTACACAGAAGTTTTCGCATTTAAATTAGTAAAGATCGAGGCATAATAGCTCACAGAAAATTGTAAGCATTGCTCAGTTTACCCGGATCAGCCTATAACCAAAATTATGATATAGTTAAAATAGTGTATTTCAAATATTTGTGGTAAAGATAGTTATGATATTTTCAAGACTAGGTTTATGTTGGAAAAATTAATATCTTTGATAAGAAGAAACTTATATTATTTCCAAAGAAAGCTTTTTTTAAGGGAAAATAATTTTTCCACATTTGCTTTCCTGAAAGGCAATATTTCTTTACCGTAAGTTCCATGCCTTTGCATCAAAGTTACTTTGCAGTGGATCACATTTAAACAAAAATGGTTTGCGGGAACGAAAGTATTTTAACTGTGTGTAAGGTAACATGGGACGAATAACGTTCTACCAAACCTGGGGTGAAACTTGACGCCTCGACCTCGTTGAGGTGGTCTCTGATGGCTAATCCATCAGAGAACTGTTGACTGATGAGTTGGTTTTCCCTACCATTCACCGCGACTGTAAAGAGCGTCTCTCTTTCTGGCGGGGGTATTCAACTACCTATCAAATGACTGGCAGCTATGGCGAGCTCTGGATGTAGCCAAATTTCAAGACAATGGTTGGTGAGACTTGACACAGTTCCCAGAACTACGTAAGTAGCCTCACGGACCACCCTTGGGTTCAAATACAGGAGAGCAAGTTCTGCCACCTCACCAGCAGAGATGCCGAAAAAAAAATGAGGTGTAAGTAACCAATGAGAATACAGTTGATGTTAGAATCTACCTAGAACTGTTGAGTCTATTCAACAGGTTGTTGTACACGTAAACATTGTGATCCCTAGTAATGACTACGGGCAGAAAAATTTCGCGAATCCATTTTTACGACACGATATAATCCAAACAAATGTGCATTCCTGCTACAAGAGCGATTCGTTCAAAATTCAATAATCACGACACGGAGAACTTCGTGCCAATAACAAACCTGCAGTTCCTCCAGGAACAGAGCAGACATTAGATTTCGGAACCCAAGTGAATGGGAGATACTTTCGTGATTGAATCACTGTTTATTTAACTCGGCATTGAAGACTCGGAACCAAAAGAAAACTTGCATAGAACAATGAAATGCCCCCGCGCTGCCTTGTGAGATATACTACATCTGGTACAGCAGGTAATGAACAGCCAGCTGGGAATATAGTGTACGCATAAATATGGAGTCCAGCCGAGAGGGGATCAAAATTGCCGGGTCTGTATTTGTGAAGGTGCGTACAAAGTGTCCGTATAAACAAAATATCGATTTTTAAATGTTGTCAGATTCTCTAATGTTGGTTAGTGACTCATTTGTACGGGTAGGAAAAATTCGCGAGTTCAATGACCTGCATGCTAGAATCCAATATCCTATGCATACTCACGCCCCGTCTATTAGTTCATTGTCTGCTGTCTGAATAAGTAGCAGGTAATGGACAAATGGTAGGACTTCTGTATACACAGGATAATGGATTCTAGCATGTTGGTCGTTGAACTCGCGAAATATCCCTAGCCCTACTCATTTGTCGCTTGACAAGTACCCTGTAAGTAATGCACAAAAATAGCACTTTGGCATGTTTAGAGATAATGGTATATCTCGAAAATATTTTGTGGCAACATACCCTTGAAAACGCTATAGTTTCTTGCAACATATATGATTGGATAAGGTACATCTGACACAACATAGCTGTCTGTAGACCAACAATCGCCATCAAATATTACAATAACGGGATTCTTATTGCCTCAGTGAAATACGACAATAGATCCAAGCACAAGCTAAAATCAGTAATCTTCTGGTTAGCTAAATGTGTGTTGAAATCCTTCAAGTAGTCAAGATTTCCCGCGATAAACCATCATCTTATGGCATGTTGTTTCGAAAAAATATGAAGTACGCTTTTACGTGTCCCATGATATTTAAAGTCCTTTCAATGTTGCAGATTAAAGGAATCGGCGCCTGCTTCTTTTGTAAAAGACATTTAAATACCGGTTTGTAAGTAGTACAAGCCTTAGTTTGGTGTGCAGTTGAAGATGATCTGACCAAAATGGGAATGCTTGGGAAATAGAAGGTTACAGCAAAACACCGTAATCATCTTTACCAACTACAATTTCGTACAAATCTTTAAATAAATCGTTTTTGAAAAATACACAAATTAAGCCCTTACAAGAAATGTTTTTGTAAGTTAGTATACATAACAGGCAATAATAAAAAAATAAGAAATCGAACATGATTCGACACGGTGTCGAAAAAATTTTAATAGGTATTTGTAACAGAACATTTTTGACCGCATAACTCTTTCCCAAATGCTGCTAAAGATACGAAATGGAAACCTTATTTTTATGCTGTATTCATAATTGCATTTGTTAAAAAATATAAATGTAGTTTCGGGGAACGACAACAAATTGCATGCAAGTTTTAGTGAACTGCAGAATAAACAATTTTGTTTCATTTTTAAAATAAGTTTATGCTTAAACAAGTTTTGGTACAGTAATATAACAAATTAATTCTAAACATTTTTTATTGTAATTTTTACAAATTTTGAATGCAAATATTCATAAAACTTTAAATTTAACCCTAACTACAGTCTCACGTTTAGAATAAAATTTTCACTGAAATTACATTTATAGACTGCGCTTACAACCAAAGCCATGCTAATGAAAGCTTAAATAATTACGTAATTGGGATACATGATATTGGCGAAAATATTTTACACCATTTTGTTTCAATGCCTTACGTGCACATCTGCCTGCAGCTCTGCTTCGTGGCCAATGATTGGATGTTTTTAGCTCTCACAGTCTCGTCACAGACGTGTGGTATCGTAGTAACCTTGTTCTGATTGGCTCAGTCACATGAGCGACGTCTCTGCGCAAAGAAGAGCTACAGATGTGTTGCACAAGGCACTGAAACAAAGTGGTGCAAACATCTTTCCCCGAACATCAGCCGAACATCAGAGGTGTATATATCATATGTAGAGATGATTGACAAGGCCATGAACTTTCCGTGAAAAGAATTTTGCTCCAGTTTGTTTCAATGCCTTACGTGCAGCTTTGCAGTTATGCCTTATAGTCTGTGATTGGATGTTTTAAAGGCGCGGTTCACCTCAGTTTTCAACGTCATTTTTTATTTTTATATTTGTACCAGATATATTTTTATTATTATTTCACACATAAATTGTGATTAAATCTTTGTCTCAGGAAATTTGTGTATTTCTCATAGTTTTTGCGTAATCTATATATATAAAAATGAAAGCTGACTGATTGACTGACTGACTGACATATCAAACTGCAGCCCAAACCGCTGAACCTAGAATCGTGAAATTTTTTGTGTGGGTTCCCCTCAGGTCGTAGACGAGCACTAAGAAGGGATTTTTCGAAATTCGACCTCTAAAGAGGTGAAAAGAGGCGAAATGTGTTTCCGAAGAAACGTCGATAGAGCTCGAACCCGACGGCCTATCATCGTGATTTTTACTTTAATAGGACACTCGTAAAAATGCGTATTGACCATTTTAAGGATTTTTCGAAGTTCAACATTTAAGGGGCTGAAAAGACCTTAAATGTGTTTCCAATCAACTATCGATATCTATCGAACCCTTCGGGGTAGAGAGTTGATATTCAATTTCAAAATATTGCTTACGTAAATACCCAAAAAGTAGTTTTAGGTTTTTTTGAAATTAGACCCCCAGGCAGTAAAATGGGGCAAAATGTGTTTTTAATGAATCGTCTTTATCTTTGAAACACAATTGGCTATCGTCGTGATTTTAACTTTAATTGGTTACTTTTACAAATGTCTATGACAGGACTCAAAGACGTTTCGAA
>PNEQ01025590.1:0-12600 GCA_003012365.1 Medauroidea extradentata
CACCTTACGTTGTGCGGGACAACTCTATATTATGGTACAAAACTCGAAAAACTTATTGATGTACGAAATAAATGACAAACCACATGAGTAACTCCATGAAACAAAAAAGCGGGAGATTGGAACTACTAATCGGGAGGGCGGGAGATCAGGTAGAAAATCGGGAGTCTCCCGCCTAAAGCGGGAGGGTTGGCAGGTATGCGATACGTAACCATCTAAACATGCTGCACTAAAATGGAAATAATTTTAAAACCAGTCTGTTTAAAACATTTTCAAACACGTTTTGCTAATTTTACGTTAAAGAATTAAAAACAAATATAAACGAACGCACGTAGGTTTCCAATATAAAATCAGCGATCGATAGAGTCAGAAATAACCGATAGTTCTAGCGGCTGCAATTCTCTTCTTGCCGCCATCTTGAATTTATTGTGCCGTGAGCGCAAGTGTTACATGCGAACACGGTCATTCTCCCATGGCTTTACACGTGATCACCAACTTCACTGCGATGTTTCTTCTATGTTCTATTTCCAAACAAGTTTAGATGTCCTTTCATCCTTCGTTATCTGAGACTCTTGACATCTCGTGTCAATATTCTGCAAATCGCGGGAAAACGTAAATATCGGCTGGGCATGTTTACTTTGAGGGCAGCCACGATGTCTTTTACCATTCGCTAGAACTGTTCATTTTAAAATTTACACTGTTGTTGAAATTAATTTTAAAAATGATCGATACGCCTAAATTTTTGGCTGTGGGACAAGATATTTTGAGCTATGGATGCGGGAAAAACGGTACTTACGAAAACTATTGATTTGGACATCTTAAATATTGTTTTAACAGGAAAATTTTCGGGACCAACCAAAATAAACGATCGATAAGGGAAGACGATGGAAACAAAAATGATGCAACAAGTTTCTACTGTACTCAAACATGACGGGGGCACAACTACAGCTGAGAACAGCCTAGCAACACATCACCAGGAAAAACCCAGGCGTGGGTCACGCACACACCCAGCGCCGACATCATCATTGCCTCTCAACGCTGTTGTTTACAAGAAAAAAACCAATATCTTTAAACACCAATAACTTTAACAGGGCTGGTTGAACCACAACTCTCCACGAGAGCAAAATTACTTAGAATTCCGGGAAGTGTCTGTAGACACCCTACATGCCTATGATTCATACAAAATTAACAACCATAAATTTCACTCTTACTTAATTTTTTTATCACTTACAAAACTACACTTTATCTGGTGTAGTAAATAAGCAGAAAGAACACATCCTATTTTAGTAGAAGTGTCTCAGCCGGTAAATAACCCAAATACTTAATTACAAAATGTCATAACTGTAATGAACAAAACTGGTGTTATGAAGAGAAAACAACTGAAGATCATTTTAATTTGAAATGTGATTATTTTATTAGATGGGCTTATTGCGCTTACGCAGGGGCACAGTCCATGCTACTTTAATGTTTATTTGCTTCAGAATCTGATTCCGACGCACTGATGTAGGACGTTGGCTTGCACACAAGTAACTTTTTGGCTGGATGAGCCAGGCACCGAACTTGGTATCGTAGCACACGCACCGGCAATCACCCCGTGCGCAAGTCAGAGGTTGTTTATGAACCTTGCCAACGAAACGCTGGTCCTTATTACGACTCCAATTTAATGTAACTTTAAAATACAGGAAACTCATTAATCAAATAGTAATACACTTTAGGTGATGCACTCAGTTATAACTTAGGTAAAAAAAGAAGATAAATTAAGGCAAGGGTCGGTGGAGCACATCACACATGTTCCAGATTAATGATTCTTTCAGTTTAAGGATGATTTTCCCCAATCCCTTGAAAGTTGTTAAACTGGAAGATTACTGTAACTGTTATTGCAAAAAAATTTTTAAGCAATCTTAAGGTAGTGGATGATCTTAACTTGTAGTGCAATTTCTACAACAGAAGTGCTACAGGAGAAAAGAAAGTAAGAAACTTTAAAATTTAACATTTAATATTTAGTGTTTAAAATGCACCACAAATAAGCCACAAATAAGATAATGGAGTATTGTGGTACAGACAGTTTGCAGAAAAGTCAGAACTTCTTGTAGCAGCCTTCCATAAAATAATGATTAAAAACAGGATTTATTGTAGCAGAGACTAACATTTAGCACAGTACAACCTCTACACACTGAATGTTACTTAGGATGCTAAGTTAATGCCAAAAACCAGCAGAAATAAACAAATTGACTAAAAGTAATAAGTAACCAGGGATTCAAAATGCTTTCACTTTATCATGAATCACTTACAGTATATTAATGGTAAAAGGAGGAAGGCAGGACACTTAACCGAAGTTATGTGCAAGCACATTATGAATCAAAGTTAATTTGTCAAGTTTCATGTAGTGCTAAAGGAATCAGTTGATTATTACAATATCAAGTACAAACACAACAACTAAATTACAATATCAAGTACACACACAACAACTAATTTACAATATGAACTACAAACACAACAACTTTAAGCAAAAAATTACTATATTTTCTATTGCAAAAAGTTTGAGGAACACCACAGACTACTGTACCAACTTACATTTCAAAAGTTTGAAGCATCTGCCATTATTAAAATACTTCATTTTTGGAGTGAGCCGCTCCAAACAAAATTTAAGGAGTGCTCGTGGATTTCTGCAACTGTAAGCAAAACATTAAACCCACGCAACAATAAATGGATAAGCAATTTATATACATACATTCTGTACAATTTATTTGAACTGACGCACAATGCACCACCCACCTCCATGAAACACAGAAAACCCACATTTTCAACATACCCTCTGTTGAAGCAGTAAGCTAATCAACTACTGCTGTAATCCAACTAAACACCACAAAGTCTTGGCGATTCGTCGGTACAGTGGTAAAGAAATATTATTTTCACATTTATAAAGTGCGTGAGAACCATTAAAAAAAATGCAATAGGAAAAGACTAGGATCTTGCTGTAAAGAATAACTATGGTGAAAAAACAGGTTTGTACACTAGACTGTGGTTTTACAGAGAAACTTAGGCCACAATATCCACTCCACAAGATGGTTTTGGATAATTCTTTGAATTTTTTTTATATTAAACAATACCATCTAAAATTCACTATGCATCCATGTACGGAAATAAAATACATGCATCACACAAACTTAATTATAAAACAGTTAATGCAGCAAGGTTCAATATTAAGACGACCAAACAGCAAACATATAGAAAAAAAGTTCTAATTGATCAGGCTAAAACTGCCCAACATCCACTACTTAAGACATGTAAATCCTTTATTCAATCTAACGTTAAGTTGCTCTTGGCTAGCATAACATAAGAATATATTTTTCTGTAAGTATACACTAGGTAAACAAAATTAACATGCGATAAATATTGCTTAACTGATTTTTTTTATAATTTGTTATAAAAAAGGTTCCTCTCGTACATCCACGTCGTTGGCAGCATTTCAGGACTTCCGTCAGCAAATTACTTATAAAATTTAGATGGCTGAGAGTCAACGTCATAGAGTAAATAAAGTCATGGATATGCAACTACATAGAAGTAACATCTGCAAGCGTTAAAAAGCACCATCTTGTCGCTAGTTCTACTCAGCGCCACGTGCATTACAGCGCTGTTGTATCGATCTCGTCACTAGTTCTGGTGAATACAGCGCACATCGCAGCACTGTCACGACCATTTTGTAGCATTGTATTAGCCTATGCAAATGTTCGTCGCTAGTTTCATCTTTGGTGAATTCGTCTTTGTTTATTATTTTTGGTAAACAAACTGTTTTAAATAACTGCGTTAAAATGGGCTGTGAAGAAGTTGAAAACTGTGGAACAATAACACTACAAACAAATAAAGGAGAGATACGGAGTTACGACGGGAGTTTTTTAAGTTACGGTAGCAAAATACGTTGCAACAACAAATAATTGTGCTGCCGCGAGAACTTTCGCAGTTTGCGGGAAGACCTTCCAAAATTAAAAAAACACTGCGACAGAACGCGACGAGTATTTCTAGACCCAGCGAAAGACATGGTGAACTTGAAAAACCAATTTCTAAATATTCCAAAATAAAGGGGTTCAAGAAATGTTGCATTTCGAATGCATTTGATGGAAGCGAGGACAATCTTTATTTTTCTATTTACTATATAATTTTTTTGTCAACATTCAATAAAATTATCCATAAGTATTGAAGATAAACAGTTTTACTGCAAAAGGAGGTAAGGGTAGTCTTATATTTGTGTCCAGTTTTTTTTTTATTCTGCTATTTGTAAAAGGAGGAGTCGTCTTATATTTGAGGCCGTCTTATATTCGGGCCAATACGGTATTTGTCACTAAAGTGTTGCATTATAAAAGTGTTAAAAGAAAAAATCAATTTACATACACATAAATGTGTACATATGTACATATAATGTGTATATGTAAATTTATACTTTCTTTTAATAATTTTTTATGTAATCCTCTAGTCGCAAACAAATACTTTTTTGAAGTCTATGATTAACAAACTGTACTCCATGTATACAAATAACAGTTTACCAACTACAGTAGAATCCCGTCATAGCGAACACGGAAATAGCGAAAACACGGTTATAGCGAAGTCTTTTTGAGGAACCGTCAAAAAATTGCAAAAAAATTCCATGAAAAATGTGAATTTTAAGCGTAGAAAAATGTATGGCGAGTCGTGTGAAGCAGGCTTGCAGCGAGATTCGTGACCATGTGAAGCAGGCTTGCGGCAATGTATGCGACCTTGTGAAGTGAGTAGGTATCTGTTGGCCGGATGCGACCCTCTCGCCGCCTACCCTCCCCCTCCGAGACGGCCCGCTAGTACTGTCACGTGAGTCATGCTTCTGCCTGGACACCTCATTTCCCTCTCCAAACTAAGCGCGTGTTGTTCTAAAAATATAATTGTGCCCTTTATTTCCCCTATCCCTTTTCAACGAAGGTGATTGTTGGCTACGTTTCCGTAGTTAATCATTGTGCTTTCAACCGTACTATTTAGTTTCACATACAGCTTGTGTTTCTGATTTTAATTATCGATTATGATTTTGAATTTTGATATAAGTACAGTCGAGCCACGCAAGTACGACATCTGCTACTACAAAAACGCAACTACGACAGTATTTTAAATGCCCGCCATTTTTTTTTTTTTTTTTTTTTTTTAAATAATTTTGAAGGAATAAAATGGTAAAAGTTAACATTGCGAGCAGGAAAGATTATTTAAAATAGTGTATGTTCATTAGAATTCAGCTATAATTAGAGGCCAGGAATTTTCGGAAATGCGAAGGAACGGCGATAAAATGGGGAAGTTATTGGGGGGGGGGGGGGAGATCAAGAGATGAAGTCTCCGATGCCAGACACACTGTTGTCGGGCGCTCCCAAAAAGCTTCCGCTCAGCTCAGATGACGACACGGCTATTAGGAACAAGAAATGTGTGTTCCGACAGAATGACGGCAAAGATATGCTGTTTCTTCACTAAGAATAATTGCCACCGGCTGTGCTACACACACCACGCATACTGAAGAAATGCGTCTGGGAGACACACGCACACGCTTTTCTCTGCTTAGCTTGCTACAGATCATATGTGACTCAGTAGACCTTCAGCTTTTTGAGATAAGCAGCAAGGACAGCGGATAAGAGGACGCATTGGCGTTACCGTCTCCAGTGTCAGTGCATTTGCTGTTCTGATTCACCTTCATGCTCTCACAGTCAGCCGTACGTGTTTTTATCTTTTAGTCTAGTCGCAATTTCAACATTTACTGTACACTAATTATAAATGATAATTTAACACACTACACATCCCATAAACTTGAGCGAGAAGCAATAAATCCTTGCAATCTGGCAGTTGCATTGTTTAAGTATCGTACACACCGTCAGGAATAACGTGGAAACAAGAGTAAGTCACTTTTTTTTTTGTCGTAGAACCAGTCTGTTTGGACAGCAGAAAAGGAAAAAAGAAAAATAAAATACAAAAAAAAAATATCATGGGTGGTGGGCCGTGTGTGAAAACAAGCATGTCTAGCTTTAGCATTGCTTTTCAACGAACTATCTATTCTAGATTTGGTAGCGCTCATGTAGGTCAGAGATGTTTCTGTCAGCACATTGCCGGAATAAAATCACAAACTTGTGACCTTGCTCAAAGTCAATGCATACACGTGTGCGCACTTCTGTTACTACTACTGTAATTGGCTTCGAACTTAACTTTGTGCCGCCGCTAAACATAGTTCACTACTAGTGCGCGAAAATAAAGCCACTAACAATGTAGGCGTCTCTTATTTTTGCTGGCAAATAACACTATCATTACCTGCCCAACAGACAAATGAACAATTACATCACCAGTCCGAGCTGATTTTTGTGCATCTCGTGCAAGTGCACAAATTATTTGACGCATGCTACATTGTGAAACAGCACACAGAATTATCATCAGAGCATGCATGCTAAAATAAATAAATAAATTACTACATTAGTCAAACTAAATACATTAGTCAACAGCGGACAGCAGTGTAATAATGTTCACTGCCGGCGCGTTTACTCTTGCCGCGAGCCCGCACGGGCGAGACACCGCTGAGGCGGTCCAGCGATAGATAGCCATACTTACATGATGCGGCTGAGATTTTGGCCCGTTTTGACCTAGCGAATAGCTGCACCCATACTTGTTGGGTATCATTGTAACCAACGCATACTTACCTGTTAAAATAAACCTATATTTCCTTAACATATCATACTACTTTCTAATAAAATAAGATTACAGACAGTTCAAATTGAATTTTTGGGTTTAGGGGTCAGATTCGGCCAAATTCGGTTATAGCGAAGACACGGCTATAAAGAAGTCCAAACCCAGAACCGTCACATTTCGCACTTACGAGACTCTACTGCACTAACTTCAGAAGTTTTTACTTTTGACTTTGTGACTTGAGTACCGGTAGTTCATAAAAAAATTTCAAAGGGAAAAAAATGTAAAACACAAATTAAAATTTCCCGCCTTTCCGAACAATTCAAATACAAACTTCCCCGCCATGTCCACCACCGTATTGTTAAGTTCAGGGGCCAGCCGCTAGCAGAGCTGCAATCGCAGGCTTAATTGTTCAAAGGTAATAACATGAGAGATACCGATCTAGTAACACCTTCTTTGTCTATGGTTTGTTATCTAATTAATGTTCTTGTAATGGCTGATCGCGTGGAAAAACATTGAACAAGTAGTGAAGCAAATTTGAATAAAGGTGAAAGGCGCAGTTATGACAAAATTTTTTAACTTATGGCAGTGAAAGATGCAGAAGGAACCAACAACTGTGAAGCAGCAAGAAAATATGGTGTTACCAAAGCAATTATTCGGGGCTGGCGACAACAAAAGCCACAACTTCAAGATGCTAACAAAACTCGAAAAAATCATTCCGGGACCCAAACATTGACGATTTCCCTAGATTGACAGGCAAGTTACGGGATTTGTGCACACTCAAAGGATATAAATTCTGATGCAACTCGAGGCATGCGAAATCGCAAGAGCTCTGAACATCGTTGGCAGAGACTTTACGGCTAGCAGAGGCTGGCATTCTACGTTAATGAGAAGAAGTGGCTTTTCTCTTTGACCAAAAACCTCATTGTCAGAGGCTGCCTGCGGATTTTGAAGAAAAGTTAACAACATATCTAAGATATGTTAATAATAGTGTTGGGTCAATTCCTAAAATACACCGATTCCGATTCCAACATCAATTCTTAAAATTGGGATTCGATTCTTCGATTCCGAATCTGATTCTAAGGCTTTCTTTTAAGTTTTTTTTATCTCATTTTATTTTATTATACATAAAACCTTCATAGTCTCTTTGAAAGAAATGCAATTACATGAACTAGGTTACATACATAAAACATGCATATAGGCCTATTTGCATGTTTATAAAAACAAGATCTGTGCAGTTTGACTAAATTACATAACTTACTAGACCTTGGATGTTAGGTTGGTTTTGTTTGGCAACCTAATTTTGTGCATACAATAATTGAATATGCACATTTGGTGGGAACACATTTCGTGATTAGCAGTATTTACCAGTACTTACGTAGTAAATATTGTGAATAACAATTTACCGGTAAATACGAACTTTTTGTCATTATAAAACCGATCAATACAACAGTTTTCCAAGTTCCGTTTCTCTTCAAGTTTTTGTTTTCGGCATCCGCGATTCGTACTTTAAAAAAATCAATTTTTTTTCTTTTCCGAAATACATTTTAAAATATTTGTGAATTAAAAAAAATTTACAATTAACGACGGAACAATTTTATTACATATTCGCTACTGTTTATTACCGTTGCAGTGTTTACAAACTTCATTAATATTTAGAGACGTCGTAGATATGCTACGTTCAGTTGGGAAAGTCCACGCACGAGACACACACTAAAGATGGCGGACTATGAAACTAGTAGCGCTATGATGTTCCATTTTCATTCCAGTGGAATATTTTGGCACTAACTATAGTCCCTTCTTGCGGCAACCATTTTGATCTAATAGTGTCGTACTTCGGACTTGAACGTACAGTGGAACCTCGTTAAGACGAGAGTTGACAATGACGGCAGAAATTGTCGTTATAACAGATGCTCGTCTCAACCGATATTGCAGATAAATCGTCAGTTCTCCGCCTTCCCCCCCTCCTTACCCTAACTATACGTACTAGTGACAGAAGCGTGTGGTGTGCCTATGCCGTGCTATGCGAGTCCCCAAAAAAATAAACACCCTGTATCTCGAAAACCGCTGGAACGATTTTAACAAAATATTGTATACGTTCACGCCATTACTTCCTCTTAACAACAAAACAATAAAATTTCAAAATATTATTGTTTTTCAAAAAATCAAAAATTTAATTTATTTTTTTTCAAAAACAAAAATTTTTTGGGGTACTATATTCTCAGCGACGTAAAGTCAATGTCTTATAAACACGATTAAAAAGTTTCACCTTTATACCTTAACGTATACGTTAACATTCGTGGACGAATGACGATGCCGGGTGTTCAGTGAACTCTTGTATTATGTTGTGTGGACTTGGACCGGTGTTGCTATAAGGTAGACTTGGACTGTTTTTGCATCCAGGATGCGTCGTGACTCTCTTTTTCATGGCAAGAGGGCGACAGTATAGAAAATGGCGGCGTTTGTTTTGGTGATGACGGCAATCCCTCTAACATATTTTGGTCCTCCGGGCCGGATTAATCACGAGATATACGGTTTCGGGCACGGTATTGTATGCTAATGTACGACTTCAACGGTACGTTTTCGCACATCGGAAATTATCTGCAGTTATTGACGGGTTTAGCGGTATATATTTTGGCGCCATTGTCACGGGACTGAACATGAACAGATAGACGGATCTCCGCGGGCGAGATGAATTTGGACGTGGTTAGTTACACTACGAGTTTTGAATTATTTGTTTACAGTATACAGTTCACTTAATATTTCAGTGCAAGTTTGAACTAGGCTATAACGAATTTCCAGTTGTAAAATAAAATGGCTGCAGCAACACCCGAGTTACAGTTTGTTGGTTTCAATTATCTTCTAGCGCAAGCTGAAGAAGCTAGAGAACTGTACGAATCTGCGAAGAGTGACGCGACGAAGGTAGAAGACTTTGAGGTTGTCTTTGAAGAGGTTATGTCAAAGAGGGATGAATTACTGGCCAACTATTTTGCCATATCCACTCATCCTCCTGGAGACAACACCAGCGTGTTGGACGAATGCAAGGAGCAGTTTGTGATTTATGAAACGGTTTTCCGTGAACTAAAGAAAGTTTACAATAGGTTGAAAAAAAATGCTGGTTGTGATGTACCCCATAGCAATGGTTCTCAAAGTTTGGGGGTTTCGACAGCAGTGCCACCGCCATTTCCATTGCCAGTCTTTGATGGAAACAGAGCAGAGTGGACTAGCTTTGCTGAATTGTTTGAATCGATTGTGGGTCAGGCCACAGGCCTCACTCAAGTTCAAAAGATCCATTACTTGTTAGGTTGTTTACAAGGTGAGGCCAGAGAGTTAGTACATAATATACCAGTCACTGAACAAAATTACACGGTTATTTGGAAAATCTTGGAAAAGAGATTTAAGAATTTGAGAATTACTGCAACATTACATGTCCAGAAGATATTGAACCTGCAACGAGTTGACAGTCGGGACGAAGGAACCTTGATGAAGTTTGTAACTGTTGTAGAGGAGAACTTGAGTGCTTTGGAAGCCCAGAAATTTCCAGTGGTTCAATGGGATTTCCTTCTATTAAATATCTTGCTAGAGAAGCTAGACCCTCCACTAAGGCAAGCATTTGAGTTTTCACATGAAGAAGACATACCATCATATTCTAAACTCCTGAAGTTTTTAGAACGAAAGGCTAGAGCTGCTGAACATGTCCATCTTACAGCCAGTGATCAGACAACTAGAAACACTTACAAAGGGGCACTTCCGCAGAAACAAGGTCCATCCTGGAGTAGATATCGACCTATCCGCTATGTCCCAAGCAATTCTCCGGCAGACTCTAGGAAGACAACTTTAGTATCAGTGCATGACAGTAAGAGTAGCCAGATGTGTCCAGTTTGTAGTGGTACCCATGCTTTACCTAAATGCCAGACATTCCTCTCCAAGTCAACAGATGAGAGAAGGGAGTGTGTCATAACCCACAGATTGTGTTTCAATTGCTTGCGAGCAGGACGTACAGCAGTAAATTGCTTATCAAAATTTCGATGTCAACAGTGTCAGCGCACACATCATACCTTAATTCATTGGTCACAGGAAAGGAACACGGGTGAGACAGATTCATCTCCCACAGACATTGTGGGTCAAGAGGATGGTGGTAGCACCACTGTTGCAATGTGCTCCTCATGTATTCCCAAGGAGAGTGATCCTGTTAGCACTGTTTTGCTGACAACAGCTCTTATTCAGGTGAAGGACAGCAGCGGCACGTATCAGGTTGTGCGCGCATTATTGGACAGTGCTTCTCAGGCATCATTCATAACCGAGAGGTGTGTACAACGCCTCGGGCTCACGAGACATAAGGCAGGTGTGAACATTTCAGGTATAGGGCACACCAGGACAAATGGTAGAGGGGTTGCAGTTTGTGAAATCACATCATCCCACACACCAGAATTAAATATAACTACCCGAGCAGTGATTCTCAACAATATTATGGGTAATTTGCCTTCAGTTGAGATTTCTACAAGCAACCTTGCTCACCTTAATAATATTCCTTTGGCAGATCCTCAGTTTACCTCGCCTGGAGGTGTTGATATGTTGCTGGCAGCTGATGTGGTTACTGATGTGATGACAGGCCGTAAAATTGAAGGTAAACCTCATGCATTCCATACAGCATTTGGCTGGGTGGTGTCTGGTAATGCTATCTGTGCAAATAAAGGTGATTCTGTTTCTTTACTAGTGCGAATGGATGTCTCTCTTGACATAGCTTTGCAAAGGTTTTGGGAAGTGGAAGAGGTTCCGTCAGTGAAGCGTCTCTCAAAAGAAGACAAGCAATGTGAGGATCACTTCACAAGCACTTACGTCAGGGACAAAGATGGTAGATTTGTCCTAAGGCTTCCTTTCAGATCTTCCAAGTACACTTTAGGCGATTCCTCTTCAACTGCATTGCGAAGACTCTATGGACTGGAACGTCGATTTACAAAGGTTCCAGAGCTGAAGCAGCAGTACCAGAAGTTCATGGAGGAGTACGAAAACATGGGTCATATGAAGTACATTGGACAGCTAGCACTTACCAGTGAGGGCTATCATGTATCCCTTAGCTCCAGTGATGCTGTGCAGCCAGCCTATTTTATTCCTCATCATGCTGTAGTCAAGGAGGAAAGTGTTTCTACGAAGGTAAGGGTAGTTTTTAATGCTTCTTCTAACAGCACAAATGGACAGTTGCTCAACGATCTTCTTCTCCCAGGGCCAAAATTGCAGAAAGACATTTTTGATATACTTTTGAATTTTCGAACTTCCCCAGTTGCTGTTATAGCTGATGTTTGTAAGATGTTCAGGCAAATTTTAATTGATCCCACTGACAGGAAGCACCAATGTATTCTGTGGAGAAATTCAGTAGAAGATCCAGTAAGCATTTACGAGTTGAATACTGTAACATATGGGTTGGCCTCTTCGCCCTTTCAAGCTCTCCGCAGTTTGCAACAACTAGCCATCGATGAAAGAAACAAGTTTCCACTAGCAGCCCATGAGCTACTAAATGATGTGTTTGTAGACGATATAGTGACAGGAGCTGCAACTGTTGCTGATGCTTTACGGCTAAAGACACAGCTGGTAGACCTCTTGGCAGCTGGAGGGTTCGAACTTCACAAATGGTGTTCCAACCGTCAAGAACTCTTGGATTGTCTTACACCTTACCCAGATTACTCATCTCAAGTATTTAGTTCAGAATCTGTGAAAGTGTTGGGAATAAGATGGGACCCTATACAAGACAATTTTTTGTATAATGTGACTATCCCAGACTTGCCAGTAACAAAACGTGGTATTCTTTCTACCATCGCACGTTTGTATGACCCATGTGGCTGGGTAGCACCTGTTCTTACTGCCAGTAAGATGATGTTGCAAACCTTGTGGACTCAAGGCCTTGATTGGGATGAGCCAGTAGGGGAGGAA
>PNEQ01025596.1:0-11397 GCA_003012365.1 Medauroidea extradentata
GTTCATGTGGCAGTGAAAATGATGTTACAAATTTTCTGATTGGCTTGTGTAAATAGGAGAGGGGAGGCTGTTGAGCCGAGCCAAAATAGGCTCCGCCCCTTGCGTATTCGAGTATATTTAATACCAACTACGACCCGAGAAGCACGTGCAGAGCAGATTTCCTTGCGTTGCGCTGCGTCGGTGCAAAACGCAAGTGGTGATATTTAATCGGCCCCCTGGTGATAAATCCGGTAATGAATGTTCTGTTAAATCACCTATTTGACCAAATCTGCTCAGTGTTTTGCGTGAATTACGAATCTGATAAAAATTAAATTTTGGCCGTATAACATTAATGTATAACTTTTATGCAGATCATTTCACACGTCAAATAGGTAGTTCTACTAGAAATGGAATATCCATTCTTAAAATAGTTGTATTAGTTTTAAGAGTTGATATATTAAATATATTGGTATCAAATGTAATATAACCGACAAAACATTACTAAAAATAGCAATACAAATAGCAATTATATTTTACACACCTCCTAGATGAAACTCAATACCATATTTACTGTACAGCAAACAGGTGTATTTTAGCGGTTCAATTGTTTACAAGCTATTCGCAAACATTTGCGGAAATTGTTTGCATTTACAAAAGATCGCTAAAATGCTATATACATTGAACAGAAAAGGCTATCAACATGGAGTTTCGAAATTATGTGTTTGCTAATGCATAACCAAGCATAGAATTGGACTGTATAAAGCAAAACACTTCTTAACGAATACGTTTGTTGGAAAACAGACTGCTGTCACTATTTTTTTTTTACATGTACAACATAATAAATTGTATAAGGAAATTTAATTATGCACATGCATAAAATTAAAAATTAAAATTGCGTCATTTTCTTTCAAAATTACTTAAGCCTCGTCCGTATTGCATATAAATACAGTTTGTTTTGTTTACAGATTTATTCGAGATAAAACAGGAAATAAAGGTAAAGATCCTGTGAACAAACCCTGTAACCAACCTTATACCTCGGTTGCCAGAAACATGCAAACACTCTCAGCCTGGTTGCAGCACTTTTGCAAACATTCTTGTAAACAAGGGCGCTAAAATTCTCTGTTCATTAATACCGCTACCAATTCAACCACTAAACTATACCTAATGTTTGATTCAAAACTGGAAAGCTAACTTCTTAAAAACAATGCAGCTACTTGTAACATGTATCGAAAATAGCGCAGAATTACGTTTTACAACTTTCACACCCAAACGACTCCACCTCGCAGAGGTATTGTAGAAGGTGTAGCACCCAGGTGTGGAAGTTGTAACTACACCCACCACCTGAATGCTTCGGTCGTAACAACCAGAATGTCACTTCCGACAAGAAAAAAACGATGTTGCAGTTTGGGTGTAGAAGTTGTAAAAGTTGCAGTTAGTTGTAGACCGTCTAAACAAAGCTATACAGTTGGCTTTCGATGTAGATTTTTATGTTTATCTAATTTTATGAAACCAACATATTTTCTTTAACACAGATAACAATATTCGAAGTGGAATATAGAAATATGTTCTACACATTCTCACAGGCAAATAAGTATTTATAAGATTTTAACATTAGAATGAAAAGTTTCTGAATAATTATAATGGTTGGTTAAAAGTTGGCAACAAGTTGGCGAACCGTAACCTAGCATGACCTAGTATAAGAACGAAGACCTGTGGTATATGAATGCCTTGTGCGTGCATCACGGTCGGAGAAGAACAGGTCTGGACACTCGCCTGGATATTTGACCCCCATGTTGTTTGGCTCTAGTTCACCAAGTTACCGAGAATATAGTGTTTTATTGGCGCTGATGTTATGGCGGTCGGACTAAAATCCGCCCACTTCCTTTCCGCTAAGCTAAAAATTTACCAAAACGTATTTTTTATCAATTTATGAAATACTTTCTACGCTCACAAATTTCAGAAAAGGCTCCAGCAATCTTCATTTAATTTATAAATTTAACAATGGGAAAAAGTGGACGGAGTTTGAGTCTGACCGCCCGGAAAACAGCGCCAAAAAGTACGACATTCTCGGTAACTTGACGAACTACAGCCAAACAATAAGGGGGTCAAGCAAAATACATTGTTAGATAGGCGAAAGTCCAGACCTGTTCTGCTACGACCGTGGCGTGCATGTAGACTGTGTCGGAAAATGGCCGCTTGTGTCAGCTGTTCGTTCGGGTGTTTAAGGTGGGCAACAGTATTATTGTGTTTCTTATTTAAATCGCGTATTTTACGTTATGGTTATTAAATTCTGTAAATTTCCTACGTTTTCTGAACTTGTTTTGACAAACTGAGTTGAAAAAGTTATTTAGAAAATTAATTTCTAAGGCATTCCTCGTAAATACATGTTGTATGGCAACTAAAACAATAAAGATAGATATCGAATTTCCATACACTCCTAACCTTGTACCTCCTAAACTTACTTGTAAATCAAACAACTAAATACTGTATTTCTTACAAACTGCACAAACGTAGCATTTCAAAATTTTATACTAGCTGATATGTAATTCCTTTATTTATATTTAAATCAAAAATACTTTGCAATAAACATAATGTCGTTCATCTGTATCTGTATAAGGTTGAATTGCATCTTACAAATAAACATCGTTTTAGTAGTTATTAACTTATTGTTTAAGTATAAAGGCTCTGCCACAATGAAACGTTCCATCTGCTGGTGACTTGCCGCTCGCTCTGCCGCTACAGTGACCGGCCAGTTTTCTCCTCTTTGAATGCCACAATGAACGCCGGTGCCTGCCGCTGGGGTACAGTTCATTCTGCGCACAATAGGTGACAGAGCAGTTTACATTTTTTCTCCGCACGCTGTCACTGTATTGGCTCTCGTTTTGAGACGTACATCAGTCAACCAATAGCAATCACCTTGTCACTCACTGCCGGTGTTGGCAGGTGAGTGCTGTCCCTGCTGTTGCCAAAAAAGTTAAAAGTTCGTCTGGAATTGGCAGCACACCACGGCACAGCACTGCCTGGCAAGCAGAACGACAGTGATGTCATGTCACGTGGGCCAATCAGATAGCCAGAATCACACCAGCACGGCACGGCACTGAAATAAACGGCAGTTAAAAGTTCATTGTGGCAGGGGTAGGCAAATAATAACATTAAAATATAAAGACATAGTTCGATATTTCTCGCAGAATGGCCAAAAGTAATTATAATCGAACTTAGCTGGGGAATAGTAGGCCTAGGCCGCCTTCCGTTTTTTTGCTGACAACAATGATATCACTGGCATTCCATCAGTGTCCGTGAACAATAAGGGAACAGTGTGAGTAATCAGCAAAATATTTCTCCATTAGTAAATATATAATTTCGGAATGTTAAATCTTTAAACATTACTGCAATGTACGTTGCCTAGCAACTACATCTCTGGCATAGCTGTGATATTATTCTTGCGATAAACTGAAGTCGGTGTATTTTTTGCATTATTTATGTTTGGGAAGCTGTATCCATTATTTTTATGTACATAAACAAGGTACGATTTAACCAATAAACATTATTTAGGCTTTGCAAAATGCACGACAAATGCTTTTATTACATATTAATTTAACATACATATATTAATAGATACCCACTTTGGCCATTATATCTTAAAAAGACTCCTTGTCCTACCATTAGATAACTTCAACTTTTGAATTTCTACCAAAAATATTGGTTTACTGACCAGTGGCGGCTCCACAGGGAGGGCCCAGGGCCATGACCCTCCCTGTTTGTTCTGAAGGGCAGGATTTTCTTGTTGAAAGGTTAAAATAAAACAAAGATTTCAACTATTGTAACTTGCAGCTTACATCACATGACGCCTGTAAAAAGTAGAAGCTTTATGCAAGAATGAGTGTGTGTCATAACATGGGTTATCCCTTCTGACCTTCCCGGCTCACTGTGTCGTGCCGCCCTTCCCCCGCCTGATCACCGGTCGTCAAGGAGGGGTTGGTGAGACAACGTGGCAACTGGCAAGCGAAGACCCCTCCGTTTCACATCCCCCCCACCCCTCGTTTCACATTTTGCTGCGCCGACCACACGCTACACAGCAGTTACTGAAACAGTGTTGTTAATGCAGCAGCTTGACTCCAGTCGTTATGTGCATGTGTGTTGGATACTGGTGACTGTCAATCCACGAAAACTACAAAAATGTTTCTGTCTGGAGCAGCCTACAAGCGAAAATGAGAAGAAAAATTAAAAGTAGTTAGAAAGTTAAGAATATCCATGCAGAAGTTTTTTAAACATGGGCACCTTATGCCATCAACATGTATGTTACCGTTTTTAAGTACAAATTATTTTTTATAAAAAAACTGCACCACTGAACTGTTAACTATTATATCTGTGTGTTTTGTTTTCAGGTGTAGACACTGAAAATGGTAACCTTCATAGAAAGCCGACAACAATGATAGATGGAGTGAATCAGACCCAGACCCAGACTGTGAACACAGCCAGCCCATCAAGGAAAAATAGCAAAGGTAAGAATATGTATTTCATTGGTGGAGTGTTACATCTCGTCAATATGTAACGCGTTGTAAACTTTATAAAACAATTTAAACTTTTTATTAATGTAATTAGCAACTTTTGTAAGTGTGCGAACTTTTGCTGAATTTACAGTTATTGGCATGAAGTGCGTTTTGTAAAATTTTTTACTGCGTGTCGAATTGGAACAGTTTTTTTTCCTTCTCTCGGGGGCTGAAAGAAAAAAAGAATTTAAACTACAGGTAATATTACTATGTTTCACAATGTTTTGAATTTAGATTGCATAATGAACCCGGGCTGATGAAGTAGCAAACGAAAACCACTGTAGGGTATTGGGATAACTCTGAGAAAATTCATTGACCAGAAAAAATCTTGCCATGTTTTGACACAATGAAAATTTTATAACAATTGCCGCCGTTCATAAAAGGGGGGGGGGTAGATTTTTGTTTACAGGTTACTCTAGGTTGTGGGAGGCATCCCAGCATACCCAGCTGGGAACAGGAGAGCGTCTGACACTCTGGTGAGACTCAGGGCGGATGGTTCTTTGGCGAGGCACTACCCCCGGCGGTATTCGGGCCGATGGACAACCCGCGGTGGAGATAACACACAGTATTCAAAATTAGCCTGTTTTATTTGAACAATTTCACTAGGTAGCAGTAACACAACACACGACACACTGAGTTCTTAGGCTAGTCTTCTTAGTACGGGCCTCCATGGCTTGCCCGTAAAGCTGGGGAGAGAGCTTGCAACCACAAGAATAAAGCTACATTGCGCAGTCACTGTTATGTGGACCGCAAGGGAGGACTCGGAGCGTACACGCGAGAGGCTGGACAGCCTGCAGCAACCCGAACACTTGAAACAGAGAATGCACCTCGTGGTCATGTGACAAACTTACTTGTAGAACATAAAGATAACTTCCACACCACGATATTTACAATCAGTTCTACCGCGAGCGGAGACAGGTACGACTGATCATTATCATGCGTGCCGGAAGACTGCCGAGCCAAATGGCGGTTGACTCCACGCTCCTGGCTAGGACCGGAAGCCTGGAGTCAACACAAACACTCTAAGAAACTAAAAAGACATCCTTTTAAAACAAACAACACTTAAAACACAACTAAAACTAACATAGTAGAGGTTTTTTATAAACTTTTAATAGTTCTAAAAAAAAAAAAATAATTACTACCGTGGTGTAACGTGGGGGTTGTACTTGGACTATCGTATATAACTAAAGCATATTTTAAAAAATTTTAACACTCGCTGTAGGCCTTTAGGGCCATAGTTATAAACGTCCTCTGAAGGCTTGCTGGCAAGCTCCTGGCCTTTATTCGTGCAGCAGTTCGCTGGCGGTCTTCCACCCTTCCTACACTATAGTTGTCTGCCGATGGATCGCCAGGAGATCGCCGGCTGAAAGGGAGTTGCATGGTTCTCCTTCATAAAATTTGGCAACACAGCCTCATTTTTAGCAGCGAACATAGACTCAAGTAGGGTTAATGCTCGTTGGCTAAAAAAAGACCACTGTTATGAACACACATAACTTTAAAAATTAAATCGTTTCGATTTTGTTTTCCTTGTCTGTAAACAATTTTGTTGTCTTTGTAGTGGGACACACATGAGGGATATTCGAAGTGATTGAAGGAAGCAGTGGAAAAGTTTGACTATGGAAGGTAAAAATTCGACAGTGCGATACACTCCTAAAGAAAAAGCAATTTTTTTTTACCTGATAAAAAATACGAAAGCATAACTACAAATAAGAAAACTGACTCCGTGTCCAACTACAACAAAAGGAAATGTGGAAGAAAATAACTGCAGAATGTAATGCTTGCGATGTATCTAGTAGAGATGAACTGCAGTTGAAAAGGGATCTACCATGTCCCTAATATATATTTTGGGTAGTCGCGCATGTCTTTGGTCATCTATTTAATCATAATAGTTGACAACTTCATCCATGTGCCACATGAATTCGTTTAAGTGGCCTATAGTTATCTGCTATTGTTACATCTCCTTTTTTATGTAATGGTATACAACTTGTTATCTTCATTCTATCAGGAAATGTACCTTCACCTATTGAAACATTAATAATGTGTGAAAGTGGTTTAGAAATTTGTTTTGCACACTTCTTGATTAGAGAGGATGACAAGTTAAAAAAGTCAGTCGATGTTTTATTACTAAGTGATGCGATAGTTCTTGCTACCTCTTTTTCCGTGACTGGATGCATTTTAAAGTCTATATTGATTCTTTTTATTTTAGTCATTACAGTCTCGGAAGTTTGGGTGTCTTTATTATTATTTTGTACCTCCGTATTAATATTCAAGAAAAATTTATTTAAGTAATTTGCTATTTCTGCATGTGACGTAATTTCTTCGTTATCAGTTTTAATTTTTTTTATTCCCTGACATTTTATTTTAGGTTTAGTTTCTTTATTTACTATTTTCCACAGTGTTTTAACTTTATTTACATTTCCATCAAGTAATGATTTAGCATACGGCTTCTTTGATCCATTCAAAACTTTTTTAATAAATTAATTTATAAATTTTGTAATAATTAAAAGTTTATAATTTGTTTTGTAATGATTTAGACGAGAGTGAAGCTCTTTTAGTCTTTTACTTAAAAACCATTATACCTTTTGTTAACCGGTGAATTTTTTCTGTGTGTACCCATTCTAAAAAAAAGGTTTATTCTGGTATTTAACTGGAAAACAATTATCAAAAAATTTTAGAAATATGTCCAGAATTTTTTTTAACTTTATATTTACATTACTACTTTCATACACTTCTTCTCATGTGTTATTGGACAGTGTATGGATGAAACAATTTATTTGTGTCTCACTAAATGGTCTGAAAGTAATGAGATTTGGAATTTTTATCTTAGAATGTGACACTTGAAATGGAATGCCTATAATTTGGGCAAGATGGTCAGATATTCCTAGTTCAACATTAAGTACAATGAGGGCAGAGATATTTGATATAACATAATCAATTGAGGTGTTAGTTTTGCCTGTTGTATGTGTGTGACAAAACATCTTATCCACCAAGCTGTATGTATTCAGCACTTCTAGGAGCCTCTTTTTTCGTTAGACCTCGCTGCAAAATCAATGTTAAGATCCCCACATATTATGATATTTTTAGTAACATTTTGTTTAAAAAGTAAATGTAATAGATACTCAAACTTATTAAAGAAAATTCCTATTGCACAATTTGGAGACCTATAAATACAAACAATAAATACATTTTTTGAAATGATTTTGACACTAATAGCTACACACTCAAATTCCCTAGGAACATTTAAGTCACTAGCATAACTTAATTCTTTACAGGAAGGTTCATATTTTTCCTGTGCCAGGATACAGCAAACCACCATACCCTTTTCCCTACAATAGGCAGAAACAACCGAATAGTTGGATACAACTACACTGTTTTCTGCCTCCTACGAGTTCAACCAATGTTCAGTGAGGCATAACATACCTACATCTTTATTCAAACTTTCTTATGATGCTGTCAATTCTAAATACTTATTTCTTACTGGCTTTATGTTTACATGTATTATGTTTACAAAGTGAGTGTTATATAATTTTCCTTCCGTGAAACAACATTCGTCTATACTTACATTGAAACTGTTGCTAGATTTTAAGTTGTCATGCTTCACTTTAGAATTGGCCCTGAACATTTATTATGTATAATATTGCCATACATGGTAGGGCCATTACCTAGTTTCCCCCCCCTCCCTTGGATCCATGGTAGCTGTATCACAGATTTATTTCTAAAATCAATATGAGAACCTACTTACCATTTCTGCTGCAACACTTTCTTTACCTGTCCATTTAAGGTGCAGCCCATGCCTTGTGTAACATTCCCTTTCATAATTGTGCACATGTATAACTCTTACATTACTAAACCTATTACACAAAGTTTGAATCTTATCATTTGTTTTCCTGATCTCTACATTAACACAGAGTTGTCTTCAAGGTCGTCCCTATGGGGTATGTTGCATACAGCAATATTTGTGTTGTTTAACACAGGCACTACATGTTTCAAATTTAGTAACACATAGATAAGTTACCGTTGCGTCGCTGATAATTCCATGTGAAAACACTGCAGCGTGATATACATCTCAACTCAGCCATAATGTAAAGGTAACGTAAGAAGCTCCACGTTAACTTTAATGTGAATCGGCCTTAATTTGCTATATCTCCCCCACTTGCAAACACTCCGCTCGACATTATTCCGACTTTATGCTACCCCCATCGAATGTACAGTTCGCATTTAGTACTGCCGCCATGCCTGGAATTCGGAGAGGAGTGTTAGGAGGCGGTGAAGTCGAACTAATTATTGAAGGGCTGTGGATGCTGTTAGATTGATCTCTGGGCGCCACCTAGCGTATTGCCCGGCTAGGATGGTGATGGTGGTGATTCAGGGTCGCATATTGTACGGTTGGTGTGTCTCTCCTTCCTGCGGTGATGTTGGTTAGTTGTTCAGACTGCAGAGGAAACTAGCTATCTAACCATGTGGACCCTTCGAGCTGTCTACACATGGCCCCCTTGCCCTAGGACCATAGCTTGGCCAGCTCCTAAGTCCCTAGTGAAATGACTGTACACAACAAACTTACTTGGTTGCATGTTGATTAATTTATGATGTCGAGATTTGGTCGCAACCTCTTAACTTAAAAGATCTTATTTATTCTGTGCTTACCATGTCATATGGCACACAATACATTGAAATAACCATTACATACATCAACTATACTTTTGTCTATATTAGCAAACTGTTTCAGGTTACATTTTTTTTTAAACCATGCAGTCCGTCTCGTATTATCACACGACACTGTAGTAAATTTAATTGTATTGCTGCACAAATGAGCTACCATAGACATTGAACTCTATTTGGAATCCCACCCATATCCATTCTTACCACACACAATTGGATTTAATGCAATTTAACGAACTAAATTAAATTGCTGTAGAGTTAAGAATAAACAAACACGCAATAATTAGTCCAATGGCGTCACAGGGACATCTTCATGGTGGCACTCGTTTTTGCTGAGCTAAAATAAATGCTCGATTTATTTACATTTCTCGCGGGTTATATGCATACAAATAAAGAAAGTGTGGTACTATTATTCGTTACATAAAATACACTTTTAAATAAAAATTAAATTTTAAAAATTGATCGGTAAGATTTCAATTGATGTTTTGCCAACATTAAAATTCTCAACAAATTTATCATTGGTAATTTAAAGGAAATTATGTAGCATCCTAACAAATACCAACATTGGGCCAACATATACTCTTGCGACATTATGGGATTTGCCCAACCATTAAGCCGGCCTCACACGATGCCCAATTTCATAGCAGTTTCTATGCCCATTTTCTGGTAGCATTTCTGCTTCCGTCTGAGTGCAGTTCCAGCACCTCCACAAGGGGTTTGGTTTTGGGCATGGCAGATTTTGTACCCGAAACGTTACCCAAAAACGTAATAGAACATGTCCTATTTTTCGGGAGTTCAAAATACCCAGAATTCTCTCTGGCCAATCATAGGCGCAGTGTGTGTCATGTGGTCAAGTCTTATTTTACAACAGTTCAACATGGCATCGAAATGGTATGTAGAGCACGTGGAAATGCTAATAGAAAATTAAAATATCCGTGCTTGAGTAGCTAAAACTGCTGCAGCACATAATTTTTTTCTCCGTAGTTTTTCGCGCCGATCCATGTTGCAATGAACAAAACGACCATTAAAAAATGTGGCGGTGGTGTTATGCGATTTCTGTTCTCACTCTGGGTACCATGTGAATATGAGCGAGGAGCCACGCACCATTTTCTGCTATACCCACAACTCAGAATCTGCCATAAATATTTTTATGCCCATGGGTATAGCAGAAGGTAACAGGAATTTAGGCATCGTGTGAGGCCGGCTTTAACGTAAGTGTTGGGCCACAGTAAAACAGTTATTTTCGGGCTGGCATTCAACCACTAAACTAATGTTGGGTCAACGTAGGCTCGAGTGTCATTTTGAATTCAGGGGGCCGATTAAATATCGCTTTTGAGAGGTGCAGCGCAAAATTTGCACCTGCGCTGCGTTGCTTTGGTATTAAATATACAAATACGCAGGTGCAAGTGGTCACGTGATGGCGCAAAGTGCCTGAAAATCTGCGCCTAGCAAATGGCTCGACGCAAGTATATCTGCGCCCTTCGCGCATGCGCATTGGACAATTTTCGGGTGTGTGAAAGTGAATTAACATAAAAGTTGGTTATCTTTAGTGTATCCAGTGTTCTATGAACTTTAATTATTTACGTTTTCGTGTAAATATTTCACAATTTCGACTTTTTATAGTTACGCAGTACAGTAGAAGTACGAAACTGAAATGGTTTTTTTTTTTTTACTAAATAATCAATTAAAAATGGGCAACGATTTATTATCCTCTCCGCGGAATATATTTTGAGGGCATTTTTCCGTGGTACACGACGATAAAGTAGAGTTGGTTTGTTGATGAGGTTATTTGTGCCCTTAAAAACTTTGCCTAAAATTTATGCAGATGATAATGTAAATAAATAGCGAATATGTTTTGCAAGTACCTGTTTGGCTAATTGCTTGGAACATTGACATTAACATTACCTCTCTATTTTCCTTGCTTGGATGGGTGGTTTCAACATCACAACTACCTCGTCGGCTTGTTTCCACATTACACGTGTTTTATATTTAAGAGTGATGCTGTTGGGATTCTCTTTATTTCATAAAACGGGAGGGCTATAATTTTAGTTTTAAGTCTTTCATGAGACTTGCTGTCTACACATATCACACCCTATCTCGGTGAACATTGAACTTACAATCATGTAGACCTAATTAAATTTATTGCAGTACCTATAGTTGTACAAAAGCCACTCGTATTCACTACACATTAGCAATGAATTATTTAGAA